>JAUPMG010274244.1:0-33427 GCA_031762675.1 Pachysandra terminalis | reverse complement strand
ATACAACAATTTTGTATGCAAGGCTAAGAAAAAATCCTCCACCTTGGACAATTGAACATACAAGAGCTGTACAAACAATCAAGATTAAGGTTAAGCAACTTCCATGTTTAGCATTAGCAAATAATACATGGTTCAAAATTGTTGAAACTGATGCGTTCAATCTTGGCTATGGAGGGATACTTAAACAAATTAATCCCTCTTCAAATAAAGAACTTATTCGTCTCACCAGTGGTATCTGGCAAAATGCACAATTGAAGTATTCCACTGTGAAAAAAGTTCTTTCTATTGTTAAATGCATTTTAAAATTTCAAGATGATTTACTTATTCAACAATTTCTCGTAAGAATTGATTGTAGTTCTGCCAAACAAATTTTACAAAAAAATATTGTCTCTAAACAAATTTTTGCTGGTTGGCAGGCTCAATTATCAAATTTTGATTTTAGTATTGAATATATCAAGGGGGAATCTAATTTCCTTCCTGACTTTCTTACTCGTGAGTTTTTGCAGGAAAATGAGTAGGTAATATCCTACTCGAGGAGGAAATTCCTCCAGAGGCCGTGGAAAGCAAAAATCGTCTTTCCATAAATCAGCTAATTATCGTACTGGTGAGCAATCACAGTCTAATAAGACTGCAAAGGAGGCATTAGAAACTCATTTACCTGAATTCCTGCATAAGATCAATGTGTCTCAATTAATTCTTCATCTCAATGAGGGAGATGAACACTGGGCTAATGAGCCTTGGGAGTTAATAACTCGATATTTAAATGACAATTTTTTTGTTGGCTCTGCTAGTAGAACCAGAGATGCTTATGAGGCAATCCTCATGGACACAGGTAGTTGTGAAATTACTCACACTAAGGTTAAATTAACCTCAATCATTGCTTATAGCAAAATAATTGTGAGCAAAATTATTTCTCCAGCAGAATGAGGATTAAATCCCAATGCAACCAAAAGGTTAGCAATTAATAATATTAATTTTAATTACTTGGATTGTATCCTAGCCTGGACCAATGTCTTTTATTTGCAAAATCCTACCAGAAAGCACACCTGGTTCATCAAAATGTGTCTATAGTCAATTAAGGCTGTTTATCCTAATTGAGTTTTACAATAGTGAAAATATATAGGTCCCAATGTGGACATTTTACCAAAGAAAATTCCTTTGGCCAAATTCACCCAATATTCCCAATTTCATCCTCAATTAAGAGGAAAGTCTAAAGCACCCATTGGGTTAGCCACATTATTACTATATTGCATCTTGTTATTATTAATTTTATGGGGTAGTTTTGGTATTTGTGGGGATTTAATTGGTATTCTTTTAGGGTTATTCTCTAAATTTTTAAAGTCTTTTTGATTGAGTATGGTGCATTGCATGACTGCGTTGGACCCACACTGGATAATCTCTTCTTTAATTAAATTGGTGGGCTGAGATTTGTCCCTTAGTTTAGATTTAGAATGGAGGGTTGAGATCTTGTAAGAGGATGGTTTGTTTTAGAAACTAACCATTCTCCCACTTTGTTTGGAAGAGAATTTGAGGGAAGAAGAATTGTTCCTACAAAATTAGGAGAGGGAAGAGAGCACAAGAGTTTGGACAATCAATTTTGTTAGAGGAAGAATAGCATAAGAGTTTGGACAACCAATTTTGCTAGAGGAAGAAGAAGAGTTCTTTGATGATTTCAAGGGTTTGGGGGTTGAAGCTTGTTCTTCGTATCTTTTCTAGATTTAGGTAAGTATATAACGAGTTATGGCCAAAATACCGAACATACGTCAAAGCTGAAAAATTTAGAAAACTTTCTGGAAATGGATTGAAACTGGGGGAGACCGAAGGTCTTCGGTTCAGTCTAGGGTCGACTGAAAATTGGGACCGAAGCCTAATAAGTGTGGATTTCTGTGGGAAGTTGTGTTTTTTCCTTGTGAGGTTGCATTTGGTGTTAGATTTTTATAAAATGTATATGTCATGACTTGTGCAACAAAGTGATGTTAACGTTATGAATTGCTGTTTTCTATAAAATAGAATGAGTGCTATGACTTATAATGGAATATACGTTATCATTCTAACATGTGTAGCATGTGTAAATAATGGAATTAAGTGTGCATGTGTGGTTATTGCATTCGATATGCATAAGGAACAAATATGAAGTTGGTAAGGGAATTGATTCCTATGTAACCAATCTGTGCATAGATATGCATGATGATGATGGTGTGTGTGTGTGTGTACTGATGTTATTATTATTATTATTTCTGTTTTAAAGGACACTCTCTTTGCGGACTCCTTGGGTAGAAATCCCAAAAATGATTGTGTGTGTTAAGGATGCTCTCTTTGTCAACTCCTTGGGTTCTAAAGTTCCTAAAGTGAGATGAGAGAAATAGCTATGGGAATTGAGCTCGGTCGATTGAAAATCGTCCAAAACCACAATGTACACGTGGGAGGTGACGTAGTGAGAGTGAGTGAGGAGCACCAAGTAACAATTACTTGGAAAATCGGCTGATTACCAGATTTGCATTCATTAGCATTCATAAATTGTGTGTTGCATTGCTTGTGTTTTTAATCATTTTGCATAGCATTCATTCATCTCGTCATTCATTATATTTTCTGCATTTTCATAATATAATTATCTTCTTGTGATTGCTGTTTTCAATGTTCATGTGATATTTTGAGTGAGATACTAATACATGTGATATGGTTATGGTTACTTAACATGAATGAGAATTATGATGAAGTTAATGAACTGCATGTTGTATGCGAATGTAATTATGGTTGATAATGTGAGACATAGAACCTATGGTTCCTACTGGGCTTTATAAGCTCACACCTACGTGTGTTGTTCGTTCAACAAGTTAAGGAGGTGGATCAGAGTAGAGGATGCGTAGAAGGATAGCATTACTAGTTGTTGTTTATGTTTTTTTTATTTGTTGTTTATTGTAATAGACTAGGTGAACTTTCAGATTTGATTAGTTGCTATTTTGGGATGTGATAACGATGTAATAGATTTGGGGAACTTGAAATTAAGTTGGTTGTTGGTTTGGTTTGAATGACATTTGATTATATAATGGTTTGGGTTATGATTTGGCTTCCGCTTGTATGTATGATTTGAGGTTGGTTTCCGCATCCAAGGGAGTTGGATCCGAAGGTCAATGTAACAGCCCGGCAAATTTCGTAAATCTAGAAAGGGTATTGTAGTCATTTTTCTGGTAGGCGAGGTTGGACTAGTGAGTTTGACCCATAGAAGAGTAGAACAGGGTTTGAGTGAACCCCAGACTTAGAGTTAGGTGGTAATACCTTGAGACTTGGGTTAGATCACCGATTAAGTGAAAACCCAGGTTGTGCAGACCAAACAGGATCTTAACTTATGGTGAAGAGTATAAATACTCCATTTTGTATCATAACCCTAATATTTTTGGCTGAGATTGAGAGAGAAAAAGAGAGGAGAGGGAAACTTGAGCTTGAGAAGAGATTTTCACATCAAGGCAATGCAAGGGAGCAGCTTGGAGCATCGGCGCGTCACCGAAGGATGGAGCACGAGGAACACATGGCTACGACGATTCAGGAGAGTAATCTCTCAATTTCTTGGGTATTTGGGCAAAAACCCAAATACCAGTTCCTATAGAACTATTCTTCATGTTAGATATGATAATGGTTAGTGATAATCATATATTATTGTAACATAATCTTAGAGATATGAGATTTAGGTTAAAAACCCCAATTTAGGGTTCATAAGGTTAACCTAGCATGATTGTACATTAGATTCTTGCATGGATGATTTAGAATGCCTTATTATTGGTTAAAATGTTCTTAGGAATGTTTTTGAACCCAGTAGAAGTGTTGGATTTGATTTAGAGCTGCAAAGGAGGAAATCTGGAGAAGTTCGGAACCCAGAATTGTGTATGTCGGGGTTTATGTAAGTTTCTGTCAGCGGGTTCGTCGGTCCATCGACGAGACCCACCAACGAAAAGTAGGTGCAGAGTAGTTTCTGTCGGTGGGTTGGTCGGTGGCACCGACGGACCCACTGAAAGAGTGGTCGGTGGCACCGACGGTACCCACCGACCACGTATATTGTGGGAACCGAAGAACCCACTAAAGAGGTGGTTGGTGAGTTGGTCAGTGGCACCGACGACACCCACCGACCAGGTCTATTGTGGCCTTCAGGGCCTAGTTTCTTCAGCAGTTGACCTCAGCACAGCACCCACTGACCAACTAAATGTCCTCGTATTTTTATTCTCCATTTATTTAAGATATTACATGTAAATAAGCAAACACTCCCCATTTGAGTTCAATAAAAATACTCACAAACCCTAATTCCGATTGTATAAAAAGTCAACTCTTGGGTTTTAGTACAAATTCTGGTTTTCATGCGTTTGTCAAAAACACCATTTTTGAGTTGGGACACTTTTAACCAACCTTTGAGGCCCCTAATAATTTGTAAAATCTAGTTACAACATATTAATACTAGATGTCCAAAGTCTGGTAAGAAAAGTATTATTTCCTGGACTCTAAAAATGTTTTGTTGAAAAGTCAACGTTTTCCAGACTTGGACAGATTTCCAAACTGCCACTATCTGAACCTTGCTTCCCAGATCATTAATTACTTATGCTCCGAGTATGTTTTAGTTGTTGATAATGACTAATTGGTGTATGAGTGTAGTTGTTGAGTGTTTGGGATTGGATGGGTACTAGTGCGTGCCACCACTATGACTTTAGGAACGCTTGGCAAGGCAGGGGGAACCCATGTATAGCTTGGGGTTTACACAGGACCCCGGGAACCGTACGGATTGTTGTGACCAATGTGTAGGTGATTGATGTGGTCGGTGACTCCTAGAAACCCACCTAGACTTGGACCTTGAATTGTAGAATGGTATGTGAGACTAGGTGCACATAGGTACCCTAGCAATACCTAGGATGTTAGTTGACTTTAATTATAAGTCCCCACTCTATATGATGATGGTGTGTTGGCGAATGATCGGTCATCCTCAAATAATAGAGGATATAAACCATACATAGAAAATGTATGTGTAAGCATGTTTATGATTAAACTTAAGGTATGCATGTGAGGTAATATCCTCTGCTTTTCATAATCACAACGATCATGATGTATGTTACTCTTAGTGATGAGATAAACTGGTAACATTTATGATTAATGTTTATGCTCTTTACTAAGGCAAATGATGTAAGACCTTGTATGAGCATGTTTACCCTTCCATGACTTTTATGCACAAGCATGAGATATGTATTGTGATTAATGTTTATGCTTAATGATGAGCGTAAGACATAGTATTATGGAGTAAAGGCCAATGATGTAAGTCCTTGAAACACTTGGTTATATATATTCATTTCATTTTATGTATAAGCATGTGATTAGTATTATGTTGTCTGAGGACAAGTATGAGTGTGATACATATGTATGATGACTCGTGAATGCTTCTAAGTGTATTAGACATGGAGATGCAAATCTATGGTGTTTGATGATTTGAATGGTTGTGCCTACGTTGGATATCCTGGAAACTCATGATGGTATTCAAATGGATTATCCGTGTGATGTGCGCGTGGATAGTTTCCGTTGACGATCATCATCTGGTTCTTAGTTAATGATGTTGTTTGCGCACTGCATTAGTTAAATCTGATTGAATCATAATGCTAAAGCCTTGCATTTGACTTCATGGTCGGGATGACCAGTATTGACTCGACTCTAGAGTGAGTTGGGGTGATTCCTCGGGAAGCAAATTGAGGGTGAGGACCAGAGATGTCCAATAGGCCCAGAGATAGGGTGATGACCAAAGATGTCAAATAGACCCAGACGGTTATTTATTTATGGTTAACTGTTAGATGTTATGAGTTGGGATGTGCTGCAGATCGTCGAGGCATCTTAGTCCGAAAGGGACCATGACTCTGGTATTGAGCATGGTGTTACAGTTCCGTATCGGCAAGGTGTCCTTAACCGAAAAGGGGCCATGACTCCGGTATTGAGCATGGTGTTGCAGTTCTGCATCGGCGAGGTATCCTAAGCCCGAAAGGGGACATAACTCCTAAAGTGAGTTGTATGGTGTTGTAGTCCGTGTATAACACGAGCATCCAGTGACCATAACAGAAACAATAGTATGCATATCATGTGGTTGCGATTGTACTGATATTGTGAAAAAGGGGAGACTTGACTCTTTTGAGAATGAGCATTGAGCATACTGCATCATACTAGTATGTAGTTGTGGGTGTACTATCATGCATGATACCAAACCCCCATGGGTATGGATGAGAGAACTGCATAATGTGCTGAACGAATTGTTTTGATTGAGTAATTGTTAGTCAGTGAATGTTTAAAGATGTAACTAGTAGACATTAATGTAGAACTCAGATAACTATAAGGTATTGACAGTGGAGTTGAGTGTATTCAATATGTTGAATCATTTAAGTACGAGATATGAATTTAGTAAACACAGATAATCACTCATAATAAAAATTGTGAAATGAATTGCATAAATGCATGTAATGAACTATCATCACAATCATAAGTTGATTCACGATAGTTAAGAACACAATGACATAGAGATCAAGAACTATTATGTATTATCATAATCCACCTCTATGGTAATCCATATTTATTACTGGATTGTGTTTCTGAGCAAATACCCGGTTATTGTGGGTTTACTCGCGACTTTATAGCTTATCCTTGTTAATATATATTTTTTAGGTTGCTGCTTACTCTGATTTGTTAGCTGGTGGGCTTGGGTAGAAGCTTCAATTTTGTAAATGGTTGGTAATGATCCCGGTAAGACTTATCTAGTATATACATATTATTTAGATTTGTCTCTTGATTATTCACTTGTTTGCCACCTCCTGTGGAGGGGATGAGAGTTGCGTCACTGGATTCTAGTAGGTGACCCTTGAGGGGGTATACCCTGGAATCGGGTCGTGACAGTCAAGCTTTGGAGTAATCAAGATCAGATATCTTGGATTCGAGGCGTGACATTATCATTTAATTATACTTTGTCCATCGTGACAAATCATTGGTCTTTGGGGCAGCTAATCCCTCAATCCTAGTCAAATATGACTAACAAGACATAACAGTCCATCTGAGACTACTAGGTCTCACCTATAATGTAACTCATAAACTCACAACTCCTCACATATTACATCTATCAATTCCTCGTAAAGGAATCATAATGTTAAGTCAAAACTCATTGGACTCAATTAGAATCACAATGCTCAAGTCTATGTAAATCCAACCAATGCATGAGTCACAAATGCAAATTCCTATACAAGCAATTATATGAATGCAATGCATAAGATATAAGATTAAAATCACAATATACACTTGTCTCCAAAGTATTAAGACTAAAACATAATCCACACACATCATTCAACATAAGCAAAATCTTAATTATAATCAAAACAACATTAAATACTATTCAAATCAATCACATACTTTCTATCCTATTTATCTGTCACTAATTCATACTCATTGTAAAATTTCATGGCTATAGGACAAACTTTATGATTCTCGGTATGCCGAAAACTTGATCGGAGGTGTGCAGAGAAGTTCAATAGACTTCCTCAGTATGCCGACACAGTTTTGGTATACCAACCCGAGATTTAAAAGTTATCACACAGAGATTTTGGTAGGGCTTCGGTATACCGAAGGGACTTCAGAAAATTAACCCGGACTATAAAATTCTTAGAAAATCTTTCGGTGGAGCCTTTGACATGCCAAGCTCTACCCAGAATTCTCGCTAGACTCTTCGATATGTTGAAAGGTGTATTGAAGGTCCGATAACTCCTAGAATTCAGGTATTTTCACACCTAAATCGCACACAACATATACATATATTTATATCAAACATCTTGGAATACTATTCTGCACAAAACCCAATAAAGCTATATACTAACATTCAAAAATCAACATAATACTAATGATAACATATATATTTACAGTTTAGAACACTTCTAAACCTATAATCCATATTAAAACATGATTCATACACACATATAGTAGATTAGATGCATTAGATCATTGCATACACATAGAACATGACATATATACCTATACCATATCGAAAGTAAGAGTTCCTTTGCATACTTACCATAGGTTATATGGTTCGTAGAGTAGAATAATATTTCCTTCTGCATTAATGGCTAAAACCTTCTGCAAATCCTTCAATCCAAGCTTCAAAATTTTCTTCTTCTCCCTTGTACAACTACTCTCTTCTCTCTCCTTATTAGATTCAATTTAAGTTAATGTTAAGTCCTTATTAGATTCAATTTAAGTTTATCCTAATTCTACACCAATAGATTAGATTAGATTCTAATAATTAATCCTGGCCATACAATATAACTTAAGTAATGATTCAATGTATTGCACATGGTATTCCATCATGCATTACACCAATCACAATAAGTCAACGTCAAACATTAAGTTACTTATGAAATTTAAATTAACTCCTTAAACTCTTAGTTAATTGCATTTTTTACCTTATTAACTAAATCTTACAATATCTTAGGTTTCATACGACGCACCTCCAACTGTTATAATGAGGTTTTTAACTTGGCTCACCTTGAACTGGGATTTCTTTTAGGGTGGTTCGATTGCTACTAATCTACATCAACCACACAGGTTTTTAAATAAATTAAAAATGAGAAGAACTTGCCTCAAAACGATTTATTAATAATCACAAGTTCGTTGTAGTGCTTAAAGCTCGATCTTCCCGCATGAATCCCCGTTTTGGTTCTTTGTTGTAGATCCCCCAATGGATGGCTCACAAAGAGAGCAAGGTCCTTACAACCCAATGATGTGTGTGAATCTACATACAGGTTCCTACACATCCAAGGTTAAGGACTTGGCTCAATCAATCTTCTCTAAAATATGAGTATGTAATATTCAAACCATGTGAGGGGTGGAGAAGATTGTAACAACACGAAAAAAAAATTGAAACAGAAAATTCCTTTTCAAACAAGGGTACAATAGTAATTTAAATAGGATAAGCTATATCCTTAAATACTTATATAATAATTATACACTTAACTTATATTATTATATGAAAACTTTATATAATCATACATTAAAACATATTATATTGTTTAAGGCTCATTTAATTAAGTATTGGGCTTAATTGAATTGTCTTGGGCATAATTAATGAATCTTGGGCTTAATTAAAAGGAACTGGGCTTAAGTGATTAAGTAAGGATGTTAATTAATTAATTATCTTAATGGGCTTAAGGCCCAAAACCCACAATTTAAGCTTAAAACATAGCAAATCTCATTTTTAATAAAAGCCTTCTAGAAAACTTGAGTTAGAAAGTCATTAAGAGTCCTAAACAACTTAAAAATGAAACCTATTAGTTGTACTAGGATTTCACATTAAATAAGATAATAAAAGTCTAGTTTAAGTAAGACTAGGACACTAAATAAGGATGGTATTAGAATAGGATAATAGTAATTAAAAGTAGATAAATACTAAATTAACTATAAGTGAGAACTTAGATCTAAAGGCCATAATTTAACTAACTATATTAAACGACTAGGATTAATTAAGATAATTAAGGATCTAATCCTAAACTAATAAGGAAGCTAGATTAAATAATAATTAGAAAATATTAATCTAATCTAAGGATAAATAAACCTTAATCAATCATAAGCTAAATAGGGCTAGATAAGGTAATCCAATTAAGATTAAGATAACTAAAATCAATGGTTAGGATTTCGTAGGAACATCTAGTTTAATCTAATGATTAGGATTAAAGATAAAGGACTTAAAATCATATTAGGATTAATATAGGATAAACCCAATGGATAACTTATACTAGATCTAGAACACTTTAATCCAAGGGTTGTGATTAAACTAATCTAATCCAAGGGCTATAGACCAAAACTTAATCCTAAACTAAGTGTAACTCTAGATTAACTAGGGGACACATCAGAAAGCTACATAAACACTACATGGGACGTCCAAATCATTAAACATAAGTCTAAGTGATTGCTGAAGCTGAAGTTGAAGCTAAGGAAGAACAGTTCAGATTTGAATTGGGTTGAAGAAGAAGAAGATCCGACGAGCTTGAGCACTGTAAGTAATTTCAATTACTCTTTATTTTGGATTTGGATTTAGGTGTCTAGGTCATATTCAATGAATATGACATAGCACAACCTTAAAATCATTGTTTCTATACTTTTTACATACGAACTGAAACTAGAAAACTATACAGACCTGATCGACTGAGTCCCATACCAATGTATATATTTTATATTATTTATTTTATATTTTTCTGATATTCCATTGTTCGTTAGGAATCCAAAAAAACAAGTTTGAGGTGATTCCGACGTGTATTGACCAAAATACCGATTGTATGTCAAATCTAGAAAACCCAATCCAGCAGCCTACTGGCGTGCCGATTAGCCTGCCGGAATTGCTCATGAAGCCCTTAGCTTAAATACTGTTTAAGCTACTGGTTGGCTACCGGTGTACCGGATAGCCTACCGGAAGCCTGTGTGTTGATTTTTGGTTACTGTTTAAGCTACTGGTGGTTACACTTGATGAATGTTCAGAAGTTTGGTCCCTGCCTAAACCTTCCGGTGGCCAACCGGTGTGCCGGTTAGCCTGCCGGTAGGATCATTATCTGCATGTTTGCGGTTTTCAGCCCCTACCTAGGCTGCCGGTGGCCAACTGGTGTGCAGGTTAGCCTGCCGGACTACCCAGGTTGGTTGTTTGGTGATTTTCATAGAATGTGTTGGATTCTAAATTGATTATTATTAATTATATGTTGATTATCATTACTTTATGAAATGATTTGATAGATGATTAAATTGATTGATGAATATATATATATATACCTGATTTAACTTAATATTCATATCATGAAGCATATACTATGTGTTAAACCTTCATATTGTCATACTTAGACTTATTTCACTATTGTACACATAATTATATGTTTAGTTAATGTGCACAATCACTACACATGTACAGCATAGCCTGATTGCATTATTGACCATATTGCTGGCCATATGCTTGACTTTACCTTCAGATCTTCACATCATTTGAAGATTCTGATCTAATTGAAGGTTATTGTGATTTGAATATCATGATATCATGAGGAAGTCTCGGATGGACTGATTTACATGTATTGAGGGACTGATCATCCCAATATACCAATTTATTCATGGTGAGGGTGATAATCCCAATATTTCACATTGTTCTCATCTCGATAGCGGTATTATTATAAATAACGGATGTCGAGTGAAATTCTGTTGGCATTCGCTTTATGTAAGACTCACTGAGGTTAGTTCTATTTATGGACACCTTGGATTTTTGCATTGCCCTGACTGAAAATAAGTGGGGGAATTGTGCCCTCTTGGTCGGAACCCCTTAAAACTGTGATGCACACATAGAATGTCTTACTGAGAGTGGCCCTGTATGGGGGAGACGGTTCGAGAAGACGTCTTGCTCAGTGATTGATTGGTCTAGTGTGGGGGTTATATAATTCGAATTCTAAACAGCATGCATAATTGAACAACATATGTAATTGCATGGAGCACACTTGGTGATCACCCTTTTATTGTTGCATGAGCATGCATTGCATTCATTAATAATTGAACCTACATTCATATTGCATTACATTGCATATCATATTCATCATATTACATATATTCTGTTTTAGACTATGGATTATTATTGGAGGGTGGCTTTGACCCTATTCCAATCTAAAATACTGTATAATTGATTTATTTACTGAGCTAAGTGTAGCTGAAGCCTTTGAGCAGCCATTTTAGGATCTTTAGTTAGTAGATTGTAGAACCATGGAGATCAAGGTGGATACCAAATCAAATATGAAGATATTAGTTATGATTAGGATTTATTTTTTTATTTTTGTAAAACATGTAATAGGGATGATTTACTCGAATTTATGCAATAGGTTAGTTAATATGGATTTGATTTAAAATAGGTTATTTCTTTATTTATTTTTTGCTGTGATTTATTGATTGTTTTGAATGTAATAAACTTAGATTATTTTCATTAATTTCAGTAAAAGTAATTTATAAAAGTCTTATGTGATATTTCTTTGTTTTGGCCCTATATTACTTTCCACTCCCATAGGGATATGGGATGAGAGTCGTGGTTTGAATCTAAGGGATTCCCATATGAATTTCCTTTAATTTTGGGTCGTGACAAAGATAAAGAGGGATTGATCTCCTAAGTGGTCATAGGGTTCTCTCACTATTTTCAAGCTATTAGGAATGATCGGTTCTCTCTTTGGTGCTCTGATCGGATTTGTCTCGAGTTTCTCCGGTCCTTAGGGAAAAAGACATAAGGTTATATTTATAATAAAAGGCCCTAACGACTAACTCTCGGTCGACCCACGAAAGTTGTCGGTTGACCTGGGAATTTGAGCAGCCAGGATTGGAAAGTCTAACAATTAGATTTTTCCAAATTCGTGGCACCCGGTTGACTGAAACTTTTGGTCGGTCGATTGAGCCTTGGGTATGTCCAATGGATTTCCTAGGTTCGGCATGTCAAGAGGATCAACCCAGTCGACTAGATGACTACAGGGTCTGTAGAACAACAAGGGGTTGTTTTGTGACTAGGAGGTCGCTCGGTCGATTAGGATCGATCGGACCTCTACCGGTCAATTGGACCAAAGTGGTCGGTCGATCAGGCCATCGAAAAGCCTGATTTACCAATTTCTAATGTTTTTTTTCCCGAAGAGACATCTATGGTTAGTAACGACTAATTGTGGGTAGTACCCGGTTGTCCGGACATGAGTCCAGATGATCACAGTCTGTTGAATACCCCTTAATATGTAAAGGGCACTCAAGCTCCTTTGAAACTAAGTCAAATATACCAATTTAGCACTGGGTTTCTAAGGGTTGTCTAGTGTACAAAGTGATACTTACCTTCCTTGGGTCCGCATCGGTCTTGGTCTTCAGATGAGAACACAGACTGACACTCAAGGACAAAGTCACTAAATTGACAAACAAGGGATGTCAAGGATTTGCCTATGATATTAAAAATCTCCCCCTTTGTCAATTTGTGAAAAAAAACACCTAACCTAGGTACTACACTAGACTTATAGAATTGAATAATAAAATATATACCTATTACAACTAGATCCAATTCTAAAACATCCTAGAGCTAAGATACAAAAAGTAAGACCTGAGCCACTTTGTGCTCCTTCTCAGCTGTTGGATCCAATCCCCCATACTTTGCCATACCTGCAAAAATAATTTACCAATACCTGCAAGCAAACATGTAATATGGATGGAGTACCTGATAAAAGAGAAAATATATGTGAGTATGGATTGTATCAACTCAAGTAGTGATTCAAGGAAAAGAAAAAGGCAATAACAAAGTTAAGAGATGCAAGAGGTTTGGTTGAAGAATTCAAGGAGAAGATGAAGGCAAGACAAACGAAGATTTAGTAAGTGTTTTGAATTTATTTCTAGATTAGGAACTAAGTTACTATGTTTATCTTTATGCCTTTTTCTATTTAAATCCCCAATGGGATCTCTTTGTAATCACTTATAATTTATCAATAAATCAGTTTCTCTTCACCTGGTTCTCCCCCTTTTTGTCAGAAAATGATGCAGAGATATACCTATATGGGGGGACACCCATGTGTGCTTGCATTCTTGGTGGGCTCAAATTTAACTATAATTCCCACCACCAAAGCCACAAACTAACTCATGCACACACAATTAGATTTACTTATTAGGGTATTGTGTGCATAAGAAGGGGTCTAGAGGTTGGTTTTAGGATTTTACTATAAAACTAGCAACCGCTTAACCTCCTTGAGATGTGCACCAATAAAGATTTACCAATGGTCACAACGCACATTCAAACAATAACATGCATAAAAAATATACGTATAAGACCATGCATAGTAGTTTGACGATCCATTGGGAACCACACAAAAAATATACCTATATATGCACAATGCCAATCCCAATGGGGTAAAACAACAGATAACGACATGCATAGTGGTGTGTGCATTCATATGTGTGCAAATGAGCTAAATTTTACTATAGAGATATAAAGCACACAAACTAAACATGTATGAAGAGATATACCTATAAAGCAATGCATACAAATTCTGAAAAAAAACACACAACACATGTCATACTAACCACCATAATATGCATCGACAAGCAACAAGTATTACTATTAAGCAAAGGAATTCTACGCAATTCTGTACTTGTACAAGTCGGGGAACCAAAAAATACAACTACGAAAGATCTATGAGTCCCAACTCAATAAACAAGTGTAAGAATCCAAATTAAACTAATAGGGTAAATTTGTAATTACATAAGAATTTAGGGAGTAATTTAAAATTTTAGTAAATTAGCTAATATGTTTGACTTTGACTACTTGTGATTGGTGGATTGTATCATGGGATAATATATGTAACACACAATTATAATTCTCTTAAGTTATAATGTATGGCTAGGATTTTGTAGGAACTTCTAATCTAATCTAAGGGTTGAGAATTTAGATAAGTTAAACACTAAATCCAATTGAATAAGGAGTACTAGTTAAACTAAAACTAATCAAATATTGTAAAGAGACATGATCAGAATGCGTATTTGCATATTTTGAATTGTGAGAAGAGAAGAAGTGGAGCAACCATACCAAAGCAATTGAAGATTCAAACTTGAAGAATTACAGAAGATTTAGCCATTGTAGAAGAAGGGAACATTGCTTTTCTCAACAATATCTACAAATCAAGGTATTCAGATCATCATGAGTATGGTATAACCAATCGTATTTACATTGAAGTAATTGTCTCAAAAATTAATCTATGTTAAATCTAATATGAGCATGAATCATAATTACATGAAATTCTGGGGTTTCATAGGTTTGAATTAGACTATGAATCCTGTGAAATTTTGAGTATGTTCAATCGATTGTTTTTGCGTTTAAACTTATAGGTTTATTTCAGAATTGTATTTTATAATGTGTGATATATTTATATAATGACTTATGCGTGCGAGTGTGTGGGTTTTTTGGAGATTTTTTGGGTTTTTGTGCTTCGGTATACCTCTCGGCATACTGAAGGACTGATCCAAATTCTTTGGGCAACTTTGACAACCTTCTCAACATGCCGAAGGGTCTGCCAAAGATACTGAGTTTTTGGATGGGTTCAGATTAGCCTACCGAAGGGTGTTCGGCAAACCGAGATCCCTACCGAAGCTATGCGCATATTTTTTATGTGATTTGGTTGGGTGACCGAAATAGTGTTCGGTAGACCGAAGAGTCAACCAAACCGATTTCGGCACACTTCTGGTAGTGTGTCGGCAAACGAGATTTAGAGTATGGTCCGATGACCATAAAAGTTTATGAGCAGCTGCATAATGTATGGATTAGATGGGATATGAAGTTTATTATTGAAGTTGATAAATATTTTGCATAGCTTATTGATGGAACTATGCCTATGTTTGCTTAACATGTGTGATTTTGATTTGGATTTCAATTCATAAGAGGCATGTATAACCTGTAATCTCCTTGTCATTTTACCCTTGTTCATCCAATATTATATTGCTTGCATATTTAGTTGCACATGACACTTTTGCATTTGCATATGTCTTGAAGCATTGAGACTTTGGCTAAGTCTAATGCTATTGGCTTGACACCATATTTCCTATGGAATTTATGGATAGAACATAAGAGGTATTGTAATGAGAGATTACAATATGAGTGAGGGTTGAAGTCTCAGATGGGCTGTATTGATGGGTTGAGGGATTAGCTACCTCAATAGACTAAAACTTGTTAATCTTGTCTGATTGGACAAATGCTTGTATGGTTGGACAAATGACTGAGTGAAATTCTATTAGTAGATCGGGTTTTCGTTATGATCCATAGGGGAGAGTTCAAAGGTGATGCCCCAGAATACATTTCTGTGATTGAAAATAAGGCGTGGGAATTGTGCCCACTTGGTCAAGTGAAGCCCTTACGATGTACACGTAGAATAATCTTCTATCTATGGCCTTGTATGAGGAGGATGGTTCACGATGATATACTAGATAGTATGGGATTAGATTGAGTGTGGACATACACTACTCGAATGCCAAACAACATGCATATTGATTATGCATGACATCACATGTGGTGATGATATATCTGTTACATCAGCATGCATTGCATGCATAAATAATTGAACAAACATATCATTACATTTACATTGCATTATTAATCATATTATTTATAATAATCACTGTATCTGTTAAGTAACAATAAGAATATCGTGGATAGTGGATTTATCCCTATTAATTCTTAAGTGGTATTTTAATTTGTTTACTTATAAGTTAAGTTCAGCTTACGCTTTCAAGCATCAATATTTTAAGGTTCTTTAGAAGGAGAGCAACTGGACTATAATGAGCAAGGGAGAGAGGATTTTCATGAAGATATTAGTTATAATGAGAGCAATGATATTTGAATTTCTTAGACATTGAAGTAGGGTTTATTGGTTGTTTCGATTGATTTTAGTTCTAGTTAGTTTAAGATTTGAGTAGTTTATAGGGTGTTGATTGATACATGAGCCTAGGATTAGTTTGATATATTTCATTCTGCTATTTATGTTATTTAAATACTTTTGATATATATTATATCCAGGTTTTATAATGATCTTAATGGATTCAATGTGTTTGCTTTCGTATTGACTTACCACTCCCATGTAGCATGGGGTGAGAGTTACAATTTTGAATCTTTAGGGTCTCAATTGAGAACTCTAGATTTGGGATGTGACAAAGTTGGTATTAGAGCCTAAGATTTTATGTTTTCAATCAATTTCAAAAGTTTTTGGTGTGATTGTGTGCTGATTGTTTTCTTTCTTTCGTATTGCTCTTACATGTCTGTTACCTTACATGTAAAGCAAATTTTCTTTTCTTCTTTATGCGACTTACTTATTATTCCATTTTCAGAATGGCCGGTGAAAGGAGGTAACGTGGGTACAAGTTCATCAGGATGGGGTAAGTTACAGGAGTTTACCAAGCGTTAGGATAAATGTCTTCGATGATGCGAAAAGCTCAAGTTCAAGCTCAAGCGATTCCACAATAGACTATAGTGCAGTAAGAGAACCGTAGCATTGAGAAATTCCAGAAACTTGGAACTATTGTTTTCAAAGGAGCGATTGATCCAATGGAAGCTTAAGCTTGGATTGACTCTTTGAAACATATTTTTGAAGTTATGGAGTGGAGGAACGGGAGATGGTTCGTCTAGTGTTTATGCTAGAAGGTGATGCTAGAAGATGGTGGAAGACAACCTTGGATGTTATACAACATGGGATTTTGAATTGGAGAGATTTTAAGGTACAATTTTACTTAGAATATTTTCCTAAGATTGTTAAAAAACGAGTTGGAATTCATGAGGTTGGAACAAGAGTCCATGTCTGTAGCAGAGTATGCGGCAAAATTCAAAGAGTTATCTCAATTTGCCCTATATGCTATAGATGAGGAAGAGAAGAAGGCATTTAGGTTTGAGAGCGGACTAAGGCCTAGCATTAAGAGTCGTTTGGTGGTGCGACACTTCATTTTTTCTCACGAAGTAGTCGATTGTGCTCGTAAGGTTTAGAAGGACGTGCAAGAATTCAGAAAGATTCAAGAACTAAGAATAAGAAGGAACACCAACAGAACTACAAATTTCAAGAACTATCAAGGGCATTCAAATCATCAGAAGAGGCAAAGGACACAAGGATCGATGAACCCTCCTAGTGCTGTAATTCAAGGTGCGAAGTGCTTCAATTGCAGAAGGTTAGGATATCATCAAAAGGACTGTCATTTACCAAGGAAATCATAGTAGAATTATTTTCAAGGACAACAACAACAATTTGTGTCTAAACCTCATTATCAATAGAATCAGAAACCTGTGTAGCAACGACAACCAAAAGAGAACAAGAATGGAGTACCACAGCCACAACAACAACCTCAACAGCAACAAGGAAGACTCTATTCCGTAGAACAACAGCAAGGCGAAGTGATGGAAGGTCTTGTTCGAATTTCTAATATTTCAACACGAGTTTTATTTGATACGGGAGCATCTCATTATTTTATAGCACATTCATTAGTAGATTTTTTGTATTTACCTTTTGAAGAGTTGAATAAGGGTTTAGTAGTTTTGAATCCGATTGTTGGTTCAACATATTTAAGGAAGGTTTGTAATTCTTGCCTAGTTATAGTTGGTGAGTCTACATTACCTATTGACCTGATTATGCTTGACATGAAGGAGTTTGATGTTATTCTGGGTATGGATTGGCTAATTTCATATAACGTGCAGATTGACTGTCACAACAGAATTATATCTTTTATGTTACCAGAAGGGAACATAGTGAAGGTTAGAGGACCACGATCTAAAGTGCTAAATCAGTTGGCATTTTTGGATTTATGGTAAATGGAAGAGAAACTTGAATGGGAGTTGATTTCAATTGTATGTCAATTTGGAAGCTTATTCCAAGATATACCAGGATTACCTCCTAGGAGAGAGACCAAGTTCCGTATTGACTTAGCTTCAGGTGCTAATCCTATGGTGTTACCTATGTATCTTATGACACCTACTAAGTTGAAGGAATTGCGAGTTAAATGAGTTACTTGTGCTTAATTTTATCAGACCTAGTTCGCCACCATGGGGAGCACCAGTTCTATTTGTGAAGAATGACGGATTATTGAGACTATATATCGACTACCGAAGATTGAACCAAGTTACCGTTAAGAACAAGTATTTGTTACCAAGAATAGAAGATTTGTTTGATCAACTAAAGGGAGCAAGATTTTTCTCGAAGATAAATATCATATCGGGATATCATCAGTTGCAGATTAAGGAGGAAGACATTCTGAAGACAACCTTTAGGATGAGGTATGTACACTTTAAGTTTGCAGTGATGCCATTTGGTTTGACTAATGCACCAACATCTTTCATGGATATGATGCAACATATTTTCAGACCTTATTTGGATAAATTTCTGGTGGTGTTTGTGGATAACGTATTGGTTTACTCTAAGAATAAGGAAGAGCATGAGGATCATCTTAGAATTGCCTTACAGACTTTAGTAGACAATCAATTGTATGCTAAATTTTCTAAGTGTGATTTGTGGAGAGAGGAAGTGTGAAATTCTTAGGACATGTAGTGTCTAACGATGGAGTTTCAATGATTTCAGAGAAGGTTGAAGTTGTACTGAATTAGGAATTACCCAAGAATGTATTGGAAGTTCATAGTTTTCTTGAATCGGTGGGTTACTATAGATGATTCATTCAAGAATTTTCTCGTATAACTATTCCGTTGATGAACTTAACAAAGAAGGAAGTCAAGGTTTTTTGGAGTGAAGAGTATGAGAAGGCTTTTCCAGAACTTAAGGAAAGGTTGATAATGACTCTAGTGTTAACTATTCCTATAAGTAGTGTGAAGTTTGTGATCTATATGGATGCATTATTATCGGGATTATGATGTGTTCTGATGCAAGAAGGGAAGTAGTAGCATATGCTTCAAGACAACTCAAAATTCATTGACAGGAATTATGCCACTCAAGATTTAGAGTGGGCTGCAGTAGTGTTTGCTCTTAAGATTTGGAGGCATTATTTGTATGGAGAGACTTTTGAGGCATTTTCTGATCATAAGAGTTTGAAGTATTTGTTTTCCTAAAATGATTTGAATATGAGGCAGATGATATGGATTGAATTAGTCAATGATTATAACTTTTCATTGCAATATCATCCAGGGAAGGCTAATGTAGTAGTGGATGCATTTAGTAGAAAGCCTAGAAGCATTGGGGCTCATTGATGATTCAAGAGTGATTACTTTATGAGAAGCTTGCAGAATTAGGAATTGAGATTTGTGAAGAAGAGTCGAGAGTGAGGATGTGTAATTTACTCACTAAGACGTCATTGAAAAGAAGAATTATTGAACTTCAGATGAAATAAACATGGTTAAAAGGATTGGGTAAAGATGAGCAAGAACCAAATTGGACAAAGAAAGAATATGGAAGCATCAGATTGAAAGGAAGACTTCGTGTTCCGAATGATGAAGATCTGAAGAAAGATTTTAGAAGAAGCTCATAGATCGAAGTATTCTATTATCTAAGAGGAGCTAAGATGTACACCGACTTGAGGAGATACTATTGGTGGAGAAGGATGAAGTTGGACATTACACAATTTGGAGCTAGATGTGTAGTTTGTTAACTAGTGAAGGCGGAACATCAGAAACAAACAAGGACTTTACAGCCTTTACTGATTGGAGAATGGGAATGGGAGTATATTTCATTGGATTTTATTTCAAGATTACCTAAGACTCGGTACAATCACGAAATGATTTGAGTAAAAGTGGAAAGATGAACCAAATCAGCTCATTTTTTACAAGAAAGGATTGTCATGAACATGAACGAATTGGCAAAGTTATATGTGAAGGAAGTAATTAGATTTAATGGAGTACCTATTATGATTGTTTCATGTTGAGGTTCGCAGTTTACATCAAGATTTTGGATAAGTTTACATAAGGCTTTGAGAACACAATTGAATTTTAGTACAATAATTCACCCTCAAACCGAGAAACACTGAAAGAGTGAATCAAGTATTGGAAGACTTATTGAGAGCATGCATACTAGATTTTAAAGGAAGTTGGCAAGATCACTTAGCATTGGTTGATTTTTCTGAAAGAGTCTGTGAGACACTGTCATGGAAAGAGGGAAGAGAAATGATGGGGTCTTCACGACTTTATAAAGTCTTCATCCAAGTTGTTGTTGCCTCCTACTTTACATTGTTCACTCACGAAGATCCAAGCTTGAGACTCCATTCTTCAAATCAGGAGGGTTGGGATTTTGCTTGCTAGAGCTCCATCGGATGTGAGGATTTGGGTTTTAGGCGATCACACGTTCGATTGAGAACAAGAACAGAACACAAATATTGTGGAAGGAAAGTCACGAGCAACAAAGTTGATTTCAAAAATCGACAACACCTTTACCGATGACCAAACCGACCGAAGGTGGATTGGAAGGGCATGGTCAAATAGGTTTTCAGGCGACCATCAAATTAGCTTAAACATCCAGCTTCTTGAAAGATCCTCTTGGTGGGCTCTGGTATTTTGAAATCCATAATTGCATATCACTAACGAGAAAAAGTCTCTTGGTTTGGGATTTGTATTGGAGAAAAGAGAAGAAAGGTTTTTTGACCAAACAGGCCCTAATGATTCAACCATCGTACGGGAGAAAAGAGTTCTTCTGGACAAACAAGCCCTAAGGATTCAACAGTGCTTGGTTTGTTCGAGAAGTGATTTTTTTTGGGTTTTGGCATGGCTGTCGTGTGTGGCCAGCCGGTGGTGATGCTGGCTAGTCCTGCTATTCAACAAGTTACTTCTGAAATAGCTGTAGTCGTTTCGTTGCTTCCAGATCTACCAAATTCCATTCCATCCAAATCGTTTGCTACTGTGGTGGGCGTGGTTCCACGGGTTCTTTTGCTTATTCCTCAGTCTTTTGCCTCTGCCTTGGGTGCAAATTGTTCTTTTGAAGAGGTACACTTCAATGTAAGCGAGTTGTGGTGAAAAAAATGACAAATTAGCTATCTCCTTTTCTCAAGAAGAATCATTCAGATCAGTTGCTCCTTTGCGTCATATACTCATTGCCAAGTTCTTCAGATTTTGTTCTCTGGTGGATGATGTTCGTTCGGTTATCCGTGCTCATTGAGGTCTTAGAGAGGAAGTTTTTGTGGGTGTTTTGGATGCTAGGCATCTTCTTCTTAGGTTCAAATTTGAGTTTAATTTGAACAAGGCTTGGATTAGAGATTCACATTCCATTAAGGGAATTGGTTTTAAGGTTTATCCTTGGAATCCTATACTTAATGCTAAAACTGAGTCTCCAGTTTGGTTAACACTTCCTGTTACCTGTTATACCCTACAACCTTTTTCATGAAGATTTGTGGTATTGGTTGGTTTTTAGCTATGGATAATGCTACGAAGTGGAAAACTAGGCCTTCGGCAGCTCGTGTTTATGTGGAGTTGGATTTACTAAAGCCACTTCATCATGAAGTTGTTCTTGAGATGGGAGCTTACAAACGGATACAAACAATCATTTATGAAATTTTTCATTCCTTCTGCTACTACTGCATGGTTAGAGGGCATGATATTAGATTTTTCAAAGCTTCTTCCGGAGCTAATGCGCTTGCGTCTTTCCCTTTAGGGAAAGATAAACCTGCTTCTTCTTTGCCAAAGTCGTCTAAGGTTGAGGTAAAGGTTCCAGGTGTTGCTTCTAATGTGCATATTCCGAATATTGTTCATGATAATTCATCTAATGTGCCTCTCGAGAATCCTTAGAAATACCCTGTTGTGTTTAAAGAATATACAAAAAATTAGGTGTCTTGCACTTTTTATCGAAATTCTAAAAAATCTAAGAAGGGGGTTAAGTGGGATCCTTAAGCAGAAAATGGCAGAAAAATTAGACAAGCATGACTTTGTTTCGAAACCGCAGATAAAGGTGGATATTAAGTTTGTTCCAAAGGATCCTATTTTTCTATTGCAGGTTGAGGTGGAGTTAAAATATCCTCTAAAGGATCGTATCATGAATCAGGTGAATGGTTTCTATTTTTTGAATTTTTGATGGAGCAACCATTGATTGATGTATCTAGTGTAGAGAAATCTGCCAAACCGGATATCTATTTGGAGCCCAAGGAAGTGTTACATTTGTTAGATGCTAAATTGGTGATTAAAGGTCTTAAAGCTGGTGGGTATGATGTGAAAATTATTGATGATGCGGTATCTGGTAATAAGGGGTATGCTTCGGATTCTAATAAACCTGAGGATTCGGGGAAGAAAATTCAAGATGTTATCACCGATTTCAAAGAATTTCAACATTCTTTTATTTTGAAGGAGGGTCAGTTAAAATAGAAAGGACGAGAAACAAAAGAGAAAAGATCTTGGAAAAAGAAGGATTATAGCCTTCTTCCTAGAGGAGTTCTTACTAGATCGGGATTTAAGGATATTTCGCTTCAGTTTTAAATGATTAGCTGGTTATGTTGGAATGTGAGAGGTGTAGGTACTAATCCTACGATTAGAAGATTAAAGAAATTAATCAAAGAGAACCATATTTCGATTCTATTTTTTTTGGAGGGTAAGTATTGTGTTAGAAAAAGGGGGAAAAGAATGTACATAGAGGCCCTACTATAGCACAAAAGTGGCTACAGACGGCCACAAACACCAAAAAGAAAGTACATTACAAATTGGTAGAAGTAAAACAAATGGAACCAAGATAATGTTCCAATTAGCTGTAGCAGATTTGTTCTATGTCTTCAAAACCATGTCTTTGTGTGAAACAACAAACTGCACACTGTTGCATATTTGTTGAACAGTAGAGAGAGCAGGTAAAATGGTATGCTTGAAAATTCTGGAGTTCCTCTCATGCAATATTCCATACACTGTAGCAGCGTCTTTTAATGTTGTCTAAACAATTGTTTCCCTTAAAGTTGCTACAACACCAGATCAGTTCCTCATGCCATGGAAGGCAACCCCTAAACAAACCAGACTTCAGCAAAATCTGCTCCCAGATCCATCTAGTTTGGGTACATTGAAAAAATAGATACTCAATGGTGTCCACTTCCTTATGACAGAAGTAGCAGTTCACATTATGTATAATTCCCCACTTTAACAGTTTATCTTGTGTTAGAAGAGCTCCGCGAGCAGCAAGCCAAAGAATAAAACCATGCTTAGGAATGTGTCCAGTAACCATACAATATCATGCCAAGGAACAGTGGGTAATTTAGTCCTTGATGCAGCCCAAGTATCTTTCGTAGCAAATTCACCAGATTTTGATGGGTGCCAACTGATATGATCCTCATTTCTAGGATTGCAAATCCTTGGAAGAGAATTCCAAATCACAGAGAAAAGCTGATCATTAGATGGTGGAGGAGACCAGTTGCTAGCACAAATAAACTTCTCCACCTTGTCACTAATATGTAGTCTGTTATTGTAGATAGTCCGAGGACTGGTATGATCAATAAGAGGGCTCATTGGATTCCACATATCCTACCAAACCCAGATACTCTTCCCATTGTTCACTGTGTAACCAATGTGAGGACGAGCCAGCTTCCTAGCATTAAGAATTTTCCTTTTAAGACCAACTATAATTTTGGGGAACCTTAAAAGACCAGAAGTTTTTATCTTCAATATAGTAAGAGTGGATCCATTTGACCCAGAGTGATTTTTTATCACTCATAATTTTCCAAAGAAACTTGAGAATGGCACATTGGTTCCAAGCTTCAATATTGAAAAGGCCAACACCTCCTTCATCTTTAGGAACACAAAGATCTTTCCAATCCACAGTGAAAATTCTCTTCTTGTCTCCACCACCATCCCAGAGAAATCTACAACACACCTGATTCATCATCTTTATAATCTTCTTTGGGAGAGTAAAGTTAGAACACCAATGGATTAGAGTCCCAAACAAGACAGCTTTGATTAATTGACGTCTACCCGCATATGAGAGGTGCTTAAACTTCCAACTTTGAGTCTTTAGCTTAATCTTGTCAATCAAGGGAACACTGTGGCTAGCTGAGAGTCTGGAGGAAATGAGCGGAACTCCAAAGTATGAGATAGGAAGATGGCCTTCAGAGATATTCCAAATTTTTTTGATATTTGTACAAGAAGTGCTGTCCATAACAGAAAAGAAGATTCTGCTCTTGTTTTGGTTGATCTGAAGCCTAGTGAATGAAAAGAAATTTGTAACAGCTTGGAAAATTTGAGTAGCAGATGCTACATCCCCATGAAAAAATATAAACAAGTCATTAGCAAAAGATCCTTGGACAATCTTGTTAATAGAACAATGTCGGTGGAATTGAAAGGGAGGCTGGGAAGTATAATGGCTAATAGAGGCAGCAAGGCTTTCCATAACAATTGTAAATAGATAGAGGGAGATAGGATTACCCTGCCTCAGCCCTCTACTACCTTTGAAGAATCCAACAAGGTTACCATTAGAGGACAGAGAGAAAGAAGTGATGGAGATAAGTTTCCAGATCAACTTTCTGAATTTGAGGGGAAAGTTCCATTTAGATAAAATAGGGTCAATGGTTTTCCAATGGACATGATCATAAGCTTTCATGAGGTCAAGCTTAAAAGCACATCTAGGTTGTCCTCCCGAGAGGTGATAATCATGAATTAACTCATGGGTAAGTTGGATGTTATCAGAGATATATCTCCTAGGGATAAAAGTAGATTGGTAGGAGCCAATGAGGGGATCCAAAGTTTTCTTGAGTCTATTAGCAAGGAGCTTTAATAGACATTTATAAATCAATGTACAATAGGAGATGGGTTGAAAATCCCCAGTAATAGAGGGATTCACACATTTAGGAATCAAGCTAATAACCGTATGGTTTACCTCTTTTAGAAGACTACCTGAGGTAAAGAGATCACTCAAAGCATTGCAGAAATCCATACCAGTAGTTTCCCAAGTGGAGATGACGAAAAGTGGAGTGTTCCCATCAGATCCAGGAGATTTGTCCTCCTTTAAATTGAAGAGAGTGTGCTTGATTTCATCATAAGAAACCTCTTTAATAAGATCATTGAATGCTTCAAGATCAAGAGACTGGTTAAACTGGATAGATTAGGACAAAATCTATCAGTAATGGCAGGATTGACGCTATGCTACAGATGGTTCTCCAAGCATTTGGAAATCTGGATCTGTTCAGTTAGTAAGTTGCCATTATCATCAGTAATACTCAGAATTCTATTATGAGCTTTATGAACAAGCATGGATTTGTGAAAAAAACACTAGAATTTCTATCCCCCTCTTTGAGCCACTTAATTCTAGATTTTTTTCGAAGCTGTGACTCATTAGCTCTAAGAAGGGCACAATATAATGAAGCCTTATTCTTTTCATCCCTCATCAGCTGAATATTCCCATTATCCAAGCAAAGAGCCAATTGGATCTGGTGAAGTTCCTCATGAGTAGTCTTGATTCTGGTATGCAAGTCAGAAAGCTTAGTTCCACTCCAATTTCTTAATTTTTTCCTTCTGCAACTTCATTTTAGAGACAAGTCTAAACATATGTGTACCAGTGATCTCATTTTTCCACACCTCATCCACAATATTGAGAAAATCTGGATGCTTGATCCAATTATTAAAAAAATTGAAAGGTTTTTACCTTTAGGCCGTTCCACACCAATACTAACAATAATGGGGGAGTGATCTGATATACCCGGAGGAAGGAAATTAGCTTCTGAGCAATTCAAATTCTGGATCCAAGGTACATTAATAAGAGCTCTATCAAGTTTTGAAACAATTTTGTTATTAGAAGAATTTCTGTCATTTCAAGTGAAAGAGCAGTCAATAGATGTCAGATCCAAGAGATTATTTTGGTCAATGAAGCAATTGAAATCATTAACAGCTTGAGAGTTGATTGGTCTACCCCCAGATTTCTCATGAGAAAGTCGAACCACATTAAAATCTCCCATTAGGAGCCACGGGGAATTGGGACTAGAGTTGTTAAGGTCTCTCCACAAATGGGATCTCAGATTTCTCTCATTATCACCATAAACAAGAGACAAAAAAAAAAAACTAAGATTGATCATGTAAAATGGTAATCTTGCGATGTATCATTTGATCCAAAGACTGAATAAAATCAAAATCAGTGTTATTCTTATTCCGGCCAATCCAAACCCTACCTCTGTTTGAGTAGTTGTAATTGACTTTAAACTCCCAACTGTAGGCCAGGTTAAGAGCAATATTTTTTGCTTTCATGTGTTTAACTTTAGTCTTAACTAAACCAATCATGCTGAGTTTGAACTAGGTAATCATTGTAATAGCCTCAGCTTGCTTATTAGGGTCATTAAGGCCCCTAATGTTCCAGCATCCAAATTTGGTCATCCAGAACTTTGTTTGGAGACTAAACAACCTCTTTACTAGAGGAATTCCCACTATTATCAGCTGAGAAAATAATAGAATCATCATTGTCATCCAAAAGACTAAGCCCCTCAAATATTTTTATGTTCTTATCTCTGCTTGACTTACTAAAAGACCTTGAGATATTATCCTAAAGTTTCTTCTGATTACTTTCTGTATTATAGCCACTAGGGCTAACCTTCTGAGAAAAAAATAATATCAGCATGTTTCTCCATCAGAACCACTTGGTGATTAATCACCTGATCCAAAACAGTGTTAGGGGGAACCAAAGTAGAGTCAATAACATCAACCTCCACTATTGAATGAATGCTCCCAACATTATCTTCTGTAGATATCGCATTAGTACACCCATTTTCAGCACTCTCAACAGACTTCCCAGTAGGCATCCACTTCTTTTCAACATTTTTACCATTTAGGCAATTCCTAGAGAGATGACCAAAGTTATTACATTTCTCACAAACATGGGGCTTCCAGTCATATTGAGTCCTTATATACACAATGTCCTCCTCATCCTCATTTTTAGTAGTGTTCAATTCAGTAGTGTCAGGAAGAGGAGATTCATTAGTGATCTTAACACAAACCCTTGCATAATCAAGTCTTGAGCAATTAAGGGTAGCATCATCTTGATAAGGAGGTATACCAGTGGAACTAAATATATAGCTTAATCCATCCAAAATCCAATAGTCTAAGGGAACAGAGTATAACTTGACCCAGATTGGGACAATGCTCAGACTTTCCTTAGACAAAACCATTTTAGGCTTCCATTCCCTCAGAATAAGAAGCTTACCGGTAAAGAAACAAGGGCCAGCTTCAAGAATTTTTTTTCTCATTTCAGTGGACCCAAATCTATAGAGAAAGAAGCCAAGGTCATTTGCAGAAACATTTATAGACCCTATTTGCCCCACATTTTCTCAGCAATAGCTTTAACGGTAGAAAAGGGTAATTTCTTATCTAAGAAATGCCCTACAAGGGTGTCTTCCCATTTAGCTTTACCAGCTTTCACAACATATGTAGGCGGGAGCACCACGACCCTACCATGACGAATAGAAGGGGGATGGTAGCATAGATCTTTTCCCACAACAGACCTTGGTTCACCAAATAAGACTTTCCAATTCTTAACCTCAGGGGGTAAAGAAGGAACAAGTGGAGGGGGATTCGAAAAAGGAGGAGAAATGGGGACACCAGAAGATAGAGTCAACGGTGCAGACAAAAAGGGTAGGGTGGCAAGTCTAGGTGGAGAAATAATGGGAGGGAAAGCTAGGAGAGAAGATCAGGCAGACAAAGCTGAAGAATGAGGGGGGAGGCACCCAGAAAAAAGGACGGATGGCAGGGGACTGCTCCACAGAGGAGCCAACCTCGGACAGAGGACCCAACAAAGACCTACAGTGATCAGAAGGAGGAGTTGAAGAAAAGGAAATTCCAAGTGTCTTGGAAGGAGGGAGATTGGGACGATAATTACTATTAGGAGTAACTGTCACCTCACGGGAAGGAGTTTTTGAATTAATCAATAGGGTCGGGTAAGAGGAATGATCCGGAGTTAGGACCCGATTTGGAGAAGCAGCAAAAGGGGGACATCGGGGCAAGAGAGACCTAATCAGAATGGCTACCAGATTCCACTGAAGGAGGAGGAAGTCTAGTAGGAGATGAGGAATGCAGAGAGGGGGAGGAAGAGGACAAGGTTGAAGCATCCTGCATGACCTCAGGGGAAACATGGGACATTGTCGGAGTTTTTTGTGGCCAAACGAGTGACAGGTTTGTGACTCGCCTTCTTGCCCATCAGGGGAAGAAAACAAGCAGCAAACAGAAAATCGGGATCAAGACATCAAAGAAGGAAGACTAGGGAATAATTGAAGGACTAGGAAAGAAATAGGTGCAAGGATCTAAACAGTAGGAAACGGGAAACAAGCAAGAAGGGGAGACTACCAAGCAGAAGGATGGCGCAGTAGAAAACTAGAAAACCCGAAAGACCAAAACATAGTTTCAAAAGAATCACTGTGCTCAAATGCCATGCTCAAAACCATACCCACCAAGCTCACCGTGCTCGATCATCATGCTTGCCGTGCTCGCCGTGCTGAACCTATGATTAGCTCGAGCAATATTAGTAAGGTGTCATCCAGATTGAAGTTTGACAAGTCTTTCTCTATTGATCAAGATATCTCTAAGTTGTGGATTTGTTGGAATTCTCATGTTGATATCTCCATTATTCGCTCAATGGAATAATGCATATCATTATGTGTTAAATCAGTGTATGTTTCTGATCCATTTTATTTGAGTTGTATTTATGCTAGATCTCATGCAAGTGACCATTTGGCTTTATGGGACGAACTAATTGTAATAACCCAAACAAAATAATAGGCTTAATGTGTAAATACTAGAAAATGAAGGGTTTAATTAAAATTATAGTAACTGTTGTATTGTTTGTCTTTTGACCGATTGTGATTGGTGGGTTGTACAATTAGGAAACTAAGCTACAACACACACAATCATAGCTTCTAAAGTTAAACATGTGGTTAGGATTTTGCAGGAGATTTCAATCTCCAATCAATGGCTCAGATCAAGAAGCTAACAATTAGTAAGTATTTTCTACAAACAAAGCTAATAATAAAGTCAGGATTCTAAAACTAAAATAGAAACAAAACGAACTTAGAAAGAAACCAATATTGGCTGAAAAATTAATCTAAAGGATGAGATTTAAAATAACCAATCAATGGCTAAGATTAAGAGTCCGTAGTCACTAATCCTAGAGCTCCTAAGTGCCTATATAAACACAGGGCCTTGGGAGGTTGTTGATTCATCACTTGAAGAAAAAGAAGAGCATGATGTGTAACTCTCTACACCAACCTTTTGATCAAGGTAGGTATTCAAGGATAACTTTGTTTATAGTTTTAACTGGTGTTCAAAGTTACTTTCTTGTGTATGAAGTATTTTAATGGCTTTTATTAAGTTTTCTACGTTTGATGGTAGGATATGGTAAGTTAAATTTAAGTTGATATTCATGAAGTTTAATTATTGGGTTTTGTGCGGAATTCAAAGTTATGGGGGTTACTTAATCAAGTTTTAAGTTTAAAGTTGTAGAGGAGGTAGAACTAAGCAAAACAGCCCAGATCGCGATGTTCAGCAACCACTCGGTGCGCCGAACGGTACGCTGAACCAACCCAGAAAGCCCTCGGCTCGCTCAGAGCACACCGAGCCCTATTAGGTGATTTTAGATCCCCTGGTTTTGTCACTGAGACACCACTTGGTGCGCTGAAAGCACGACGAGCGTCACAAAGGATTTTTAAGCCCCCTGGTTTGTTAACCGAGACTCTACTTGGCGCGCCGAACATCATGCTGAGCCTGACATTCTGACATATGCCCTCAAAAACCCAGAAATTCCATTAGTGGATTCGGCGACCTCCTCGGTGCGCCAAAAGACCGCCGAAGGTACACCGAGACCCACTCGGCGACCCTCAGCTTGTCGAGATTTACAAATATGATCCGATTGCTATGAAATTTTTTTGTACTAAGCTATTTTGATCTCATTAGACCAATTATGAAGTTACTTTTGCTCAAATATACATATTTCTTGTACTTACTTCTTTATGGACCCATTGGCTATGTTTGGTGGACCTGTGATATTTTGATATGCTTCATATTACTGTTTATTTATTCTCCAGCATGTTAATTAGCCATATTTCACATTGTACACAAGATTTTTATCCTTAGTTAATGAGCACATTCGCACTTGCACAACATTATGCTTCTTGACCATGGATTTAGTCTAAAAGCTACACCCTCTGCATGTAAATCCATACATCTGGATTTTTAAGGCTATTAAGAGATTATTATGTTCTGGAAATCATAATAAGGAGAGGAGACTTGTATTCTCTAGAGTTGAGGGACTAGCTATCCCAAGATACCTATTTTGGTCCTATGGACTATTAAGGAGCGAATTCATGTTGTTTATTGATATGTATGATTCCCTGAGGATAGTTCATATTTGTGAAATCATGGATTACTTTCCCTTGATAAAAAACAAGTGGGGGAATTGTGCCCTCTAAGTTGAAGCCCCTTAAACTATGATGCACACATAAAATATCATATCTTTGAGAATGACCCTTTATGGGGGGGAAGGTTCGAGAAGACATCTTTCTCAACGAAGGATCGGTCCGATCTTCTGGGAACTTATATTATCAATATATCTGACAGTTGGCATTGCATATTAGACTTGTTTGCTAGATCACACTTGGTGATTATACATGATAGGTGCACAACATGCATTCTTTAAATCTTGACTCCATGCATATTTAGCATATCATATACTTGCATATTCACTCATGATATATCTCTCATATCACTTCATACATATTACTTGCTCTATTTCATATTCAGCATATACATCTCATTCTTCACTATTCACTGTTATATGGATTACCATTGAAGAGTGACATTGTCCATACTTCAATTATAAACAAGACCTTGTTAGACTTGTTTACTTACTGGCTAAGTGTAGCTTACAAGCAACCATATTTTCAGGAACTTTAGAGGAGGATGATTTGGACTACGGGGACCAAGATATAGAGCCATGTTTTGACGAGGCTACTGATTCTATCGAAGAAATTAATTAGAGCTTACATTAGGGATTTTACTAGATTTTGTTGGCTTGCATGGCAAGGTTTATTATTGGCCATTGTTAGGCTATATTTTATTTAGGAGTTTGATTAAGTATGAAACTAAAGGATTTTGTTTTACTTTCCGCTACTATGTTATGTTTGTTTTGGATGTAATGACTTAAGTTTTGAATTATTTTATATAATATCTCTGTTTTATTTTCACTATTTGGCAATGTATTAACAACCACTCCCATGGGATGAGAGTCATATTTTAGATTTCTTAGGAACTCCTTTGAGATCCCTTAAGTTTGGGATGTGACACTAATATTATTTGGTTCAAAAATTCATGGTTTTCCTTGGTCAATTCTTGGTGATTTAAATGTGATTTCTTATTCTGCTTGAAGACTAGGAGGTGCGTTACCCAATAGAAGAGATGTTACTGAATTCAATGCTTGCATTTCTGAATTTGGTCTTATGGATATGGGACTTTCTGATTTTAAATTTAATTGGAGCAATAACTCAAATCTTCTGAGCAGAATGTGGTTGGGACTGGATAAAAATTTGTGTAGCTCATATTTTTTAGACCTTAATCTGGTGTTTTAGGTTTTGCATCTAAATCGCATCAATTCAGATCATTCCCCTTGTAAATGTCATAGGTTTTTTCCTAGACATTCTCCGACTTTGTCAATGATGTGACATAGTCCTTGAGTGTTTGTAACTGGATATATTGAAGATCAAGAGTAGTGGATTCAAGTAAGACAAAGCTACAACGAAGAATCTATCGGAATTAGTCCCTTATCCAAAGGTATAAACACACATGCGCTAGACAGTTGCTAGAAACACATTATTGATTGCATACTGACTTGTCTCAACGGAGCTTGGAGTAACCTTACCTGTTAAGGGACACTTCGCAATCCTTGGTCATCTGGATACGAGTCTGGACAACCAAAGATTGCCCACGGATGGTTGATACATTCGTGGATGGACCATGGAAAAAATGGCCATAGAAATGTAAAATTAGGCTTTCCAAGGGGAACTGATTGACCGACCAAGTGTCCGGTCGATCCAACAGGGCCACCAGTCGGTCTCCGACTGATCGGTCCCTGGTGCCGGTCATATAGCCGGCAAGTATTGGTCTGTGTGATCTGCACGTGCCCGGTCGACCGATCAAGTGGCTCGGTTGATCGGCCAGAGCATCCGGTCGAACCCTGATCGATCAGATAGCTCACCAGTCGCTCAAAACCCTAAGTCAATTTTGGAAGCCCTGAGCGCTACCGGTCGATCGATAGAAGTGTCCGGTCAACCGGCGGCTCGAAGGTTCGATCGGTTGGTCTTTCTATCCAACCGGTTAATTTAAAATTCAAATTTAACGTAAGTCGGTGGAGCCACCGGTCGACCGGTCAGTTGCACCGATCGACCGGCGGCCGTGAGATTCACAAACTCTATAAATAAGAGTTGTGTATCTAATCGCGAGAGGACCCGCACGAAAATGTCCAAGAGCCCTAGAATAGATATATTTTTGCACTTTCTTAGGCTTAAGAATTCCTCTTCTTCCATTTTCTTTCCATTCATAATGGAATTGACAGCCTATGTCAACTAATTTGAAGAAGAAGGATTGAGATCCAAGCCCTTAACCATTGATCTGTTGCATTGTTTAGATTTAGATCATCTCTCTCACACACACATACACACATGTCTAGGGTTGTAAGTCCCTCATCTCATTCAAGTGTCAATGACGACATCCAAGGCGGAAAGGAGTGAGGAATGTGAGCGAAAAATGGGGATTCAAGCTCACAACAACAGCCAGTCTTCATATAGGTATATCTAGAAGAAGTAGTCCTTCTGACTATTTTAATTTAGGTTAAAAACTGTAATGGCTTGAGGTTGCCATGAAACCTTGTGGTTAGAGGTGTCACACCCCGATCCCAGTGACTCATATCCCAAGAGGAAAGGCACGGATCACGAGGTATGACCTTCGGGATCTATTGCTAGACCGCGGATCGTA
>JAUPMG010274216.1:0-19027 GCA_031762675.1 Pachysandra terminalis | reverse complement strand
CCATAGGCAGCAAAGCCTCTTAGGTCCTTAGACCCGATAACAATAGACAGGCATATGCCTTCTCAATGGGCATACAGCCATCAAATCAATATCAATAAGCACTCGGCCTCCAACTAGACCTAATATGGTCATCAAGAATTCATATAGCTCAATCCCAAAACCATATAACTACCTAACCCGAAATCAACAATCAATATCTCAAATCTGTACAACTAACAAAAGTCGATCGATCGCGGATGTCGATCAATCGTGGATATCGATCGAGCGACAGTAGATCGATTGGATTGTCGATCGATCTAACTTCTAGATCGAGCGACCTGCCCAGAATTGCTCTGTTTCGAATAGATATCACTTCCAGACTTCACAAAGTCATGGGAACCAATCCAAGGTCGATTCTAAAGTCCATAAACATCCACTACTACTGTGATGGTAGTACAATATAGATTAAAATAGGAATCGATTATTAAAAATACCAAGAACACTCAAAACAGTTTATTTCTGCAACTGATATGAAAGTAGAAAATTTCCAGAATAAATAATCCTCTCCAAACTGATTATGACTGTACTAAATCATAGCATAAACTAAAATCAGAATTCATGAGTTTCTACATCAAAACCAGACAATTTTCCTATCTTGGCAAAAAGAAGAATTTAAAGTTTAACTATCATACCAAAGTATTTGCATTAGAGCAACCCAAAGATGCATTAATAAATAAAAGCAGAACTCAGCAATGGAGTGCAAATTGAAACGATTAAGAACATCTTAATAGCAGGTAATGTACTTACTTGTATTCTGGTTGAAGACCATGAGAACAAACAGAGATCCGAAGAATCTTCTTCCCCTCTTCACTTCCTTTCCTCTGCAAATCCAACAGCAAAAACAAGAACTCAGACCCTTCTTCTCGACTCAAACTCTCTCCCTTCTCTCAACTCTCATGGGCGAACCAAAACGAAGGAGAGATAGGATAGTCTCTCCCCCTACAATCTCTCAACACTCCCACACGATTCTACCAACACACCACTCTACGTTGCCATTCTCTCCCCACGACCAGTTCAACTTAGTTCATGAGTTGAACTCAAAATTCAAATATTTTGAATTCCCACTCTAACCCCCAACTCTCTATAATAATCTAATAACCCCACAAAACAAATAATCAATTCACATAAACCCTTAATTACATAAATCAGCAAATATAAGCATAAAATACATAAAATAAATTCAGAGAAATAAATAATAAAAAGGAGAATTCCTAATTAAAGAGTTTAGGTCACTACAGGTAATAACTTAAACTAACATTCACATCTAAAAAACATTCCTTTCCACCCTTAAAAACAGGAATAGCAATCTTTTTTTTTTTTCAAAACACAAATCCCACGATTCTAAATTTTAGTTTTCAAATCCTAGATGTTACCTCTTGAGACATGTAGATCTCCTCTTCAAATAGAGTTTTCTGTTTTCATTATTTTGTTTTCTATTTCCTGTTTTATATTTATTTTCTTGATTGTAATCCTTATATTTAGTATATATTGGGAAAATCCAAAGCCTGTTCGCCCGATCGATGTTGAGCAGGCTGGACATAAGCTAAAATAGGAACAAGTTAGGCAAAGGTTTGAAGGCTCGTAAATCTATACTAATAAAGGAGAGGGGCCATCAGAAAGCACGCCAAAAAAAATATTTTTACCAAAACAATCCCGATAATATAAAATATTGTCAAATGCTTCTAAGGATAATTATGTCTTTTCATATTTTATAGAAGGTGATGAGTTAGAACAGTTATTGGAAAACCTTATTTTTTTGGGTTTTTAGTAATCCAAAACTCTTCTCCATCCCTTTCCAGATAGATAATGGGATCCTTTTTTTATTTTCCTATCAACATTCAGGACTGCATGTGCCATCCTCTAGTATATTAGATAGGCTAGACTAGACATGTAAACAAAGAATTTGCTAGAACGTTATGTGAGAAATCAAAGTAAAATGTATGAATGTGAAAGAAAGTGAAAATAACTTTATGGTGTTGTTTGGATGTTGCAATAAAATTGCATGATTTTGGTATATTATTGTTAGTTGTATAGCTTAATCGTAGGAATCAATTTTGTAGAGATTGATTGTAATTATACAACTTAATTGTAGGAATCAATTATATAGTAATTCATAGGAGTCGATTATGTAGAGATTGATTATAGAAGCCAATTTAGGATCTGATTATATTTTCCTTATTTAATTGTGATTGTAATCTATATATTCATACCTCCTTGAGAGAAGAATAACATCTTGGATTCTTCCTAAATTCCTTTTGACATGGTTTCATAGCGGTAAATCCTTCGAATTTTTTTCTTCTGCAATTGGTATTCCTCTGATTTCTTGTACCATCATCTTCATCAAAATTTGTAAGCAGTTGTTGGGTTTGCTATTGAAGAACGCAACCGTTGATCTGCTATTGAAGTCGCACTCGGTTTACCGTAAAGGGCATCTTGTCATCTCGGCACCACCATCAGCCTCTCGACTCCACCACTAACTCCAGCCCTCTTGGCATCTCGATTCTCTCGTGAATCTCTCCTATTTTTTTCTTATCATGGAAGACAAATCTGAATCTAAGGATTCTTTTTTTTTTTCTGGGTCAATGACCAGTACCAAATTGAATGGCTAAAATTGCCTTCAATGGTCCCAAGCTGTATCTATTTTTCAGAAAGCTTGTGGCAAGGCTTCTTATCTTACGACCACAAAACCTTCTGATGTCACCAAAGTTCCCACATGGGAACAAGAGGTTGCACAATTGGCTATGGAACAGCTTGGAACCCAAGATCTTTAATAATGTTTCTTGTTTGGAAACTTCCAAGGATATTTTAAACACTCTGCAAGAGATGTATTCTTCAGAACAAAATCTTTCTCGTCTTTATCAGTTATATCAGGATATATTTTCTCGCCAACAGGGAGATCGCTCGGTTGAAGAGTATTTTTCTTTTCTAAAAGGTATGTGTGATGAAATTAATGTATATCAGCCACTTTCTACAAATTTGAAGAAACAACAACAACACCGAGAGGAATTTCAACTCGCCAAATTTCTATCAAGTCTTAACTAGGAACTTGCTCCTATCAGCTCTCAGATTCTATCCGGTAAAGACATACCAGCTGTTGGTGAAACGTTTGCAAAAGTTCGGCGAACATCCATCCATCCTTTGACTCTAGAGAAGAAAGATCGTTCTGCTCTTGCTGCCCCTGTTGGGCGATATGATACTCCGCATAAGGAGCATGTGGCCGCAGTCCTCTCAGTACTAGCGGTCGTAGCGGCAGTAGTGGCCACGATACTAAGAAATGTTCTCATTTTGGCTGTCATAATCACTCTGTTGATTTTTTCTTGAAACTTCATGACAAGCTGGCTTGGGTTAATCAGGCTACAGTTGAGGGGGAGCACTCTAGTTCTATTCATGATGAGCAAATTATTCTTTAAAAAACAGAGTATGATTCTATTCTCCAGCACACCAATGTTTCTTCCACCTCAACTCCCCATTTGGTAGATTCGGGTAATACCTTCCTTCATTCTTCCTCTAGTACTCCTTGGGTTATTGATTCAGGGGCCTCTGATCCTATGACAGGTAATCCCTCTCTCATTTCTAAAATTTCTTGTACTCCCTCGTTTGTTACTATCACTAATGGCACTAAAACGCCTGTTCCAGGGATAGGTACTGTTAGTGTCACGCCCCGAAACCCGTGGCACTAATCCCTATGCGGGTAGCACAGATCTTGAGGTGAGAACTTCGGGTTCCAACTATGGAACGCGGATCACCATAACATTCACAAATAATAAAGGTAATAAGGACTACCTTCATTAATAACCTCAGAGTGTGGAAGCATAAATAAAACAATTACGTAAACATTCGTGACTTCAGAAGAGTCTACAATCCATAATAAAACTAATAAAACAATTTTTCATTCCACTACAACCCAACATAATCCATCAAATAAACTAAAACAATCTTTCTAAAATCTACGATAGGCAACATCTTATCAACCACATCCATGTCATTCATGCTATCTGTCAACGTGCAACATGAAACGTTGCGTGAGCTTGGCATGCCCTGTAAGAATCAAAACTGTCACCAATCCTTATAGAACATTGTAATCCAAAACCAAACACAACAATATCATGATACCGTTAAAAGAGAGAAATACGATCACACATATTACATCATGACCAAGTCTAATTAGCAATTTATCCACATCATATACGAATAATGAACACATCAAGTACAGAGGAAGAATATCAAGAAATGAAGAAATCACAGTGAAAGATGAGATGAGTGAATGCTAATGCTTTATGGTGATCAATACAAGTGATGCAACACTCATAGTATGAATGCTAACTAATGCACTTCTTAGCCCGATGATCAACCGGTTCAAAGTTATCTTGGCATCCATTTTACTACAGCTGGACGGCACTCTCTTATCAAGTAATAACAAGTACAAGAATACAGCTGAATACTACTCTCTTACATCCTATGTGTACATCATGGTTTTGTAGGAATTTCTATCTACCGGGCTCAATTCTGGTAGCTATTTTACCAGATATGTCCCTCATGCATAATGAATGCATGGATGGGTCACTTAAGGACCATTCACCATATCTCATAGGAACCTCGCAAGGAAACCTATAGTTTCACCTCCCAAACTCACTTAACATTCACATCATCCTAGCATGCACGCAATCATCACATTAGGACTATAATGATAATTCCCATCAGAAACTATCCGTGCTCTCATACACACGGATAATCTACCAGAAACCATCATAAGTATCCTAGTCAATAGTCCGTAGAATTTCTAGTGATAAAACCCTTTAGAAGCTGCCCATGCGCCCATACACACGAATAATCTGCAGGATGCCATCACGGGTATCCTATCCATAAGTACAAACACATAACAAATCATAAGTTCATAATACTAATCATTCTAATATCAAACACACCAAAGGAACTCAGTTCAATCCTAATATAACTTCACCAAGGTCTATAGTACCAATCACCACACAAATGGAGTAAAAAACCCAAACATTCAATATTGGTTAGCAAATTGGTTGGCAGGGCTGGGGTGTGTCGTGGAAAACCAAGTAGGTCCCACTTAGGTGTGTCTAAGCCCATAGACTTTCTCTAAATCTCCATAGACGAAATATATAATTAGTTTAGTTGATAGGTGACTTAGTAGGTTGGGCACACCTCCTTTAGTAGCTAAACACCCTCAAAGGTGGTCCGTGTCGACAGGCTAGTCGGTGTATCGGTGCCTGCCGATGGACCATCTACTGTGTATTTTAGACACTCTTGACAAGTTTACGGGTGTTCCCGTACTTGCCAACGGATCACGGGACAAAAATTCCACATTCGAGGTCTGAAGCGTGTTTTGATCATAACTTTCATAATACACATCGGAATCACTTCAAACTTGAAGCGTTGGAATCCTAATAATCCAAGGTATGATTTAAACTAAAAATTATATCATATTTAATGGATCTAGATATAATGCCCATAACTTGAAAACCTTCTATTCGAAATCATGTAGAAACCATTATAAACAATCTAAATCCTTATTCAATCAATCAGAACACATAGATCATTGATTAGACAATTCAAAAGAATATATCTTGCATAAATCATCACACACCCACAACGTAAATCCCAAATCATAGAGACAATCACAATAATCCATGTTGATTATACAGAAAATGAGACTTACCTTTGCTTGTTTAATATTCGATTTAACCCAGCTCTTCTTTTCCTCTTATTCTTCTCCAATGCAAATGGCGACTAGGGTTTTTCTCTCTACCCTCTTCTTCTTAATCATCCACAAGAAACTCTCCTAACTTGCGTCTTATGAGATGGAAGGTGAGGGAGGGAATTATGGAAACCTTCCTTCCCTCCCACACTACCAAACCCACGACACTACTCGTTTGATTTTGAAATTCAATCTTATAAATTACTAGAATTATCCAATTTGAAATCTAGTTACACCATAGACCTCCAAAACGTGTACTTCTGTTCAAAAAACCACACTATGCTCTAATTAGCTTATAAAACCATACAAGTTAATTCCAAAAAAGTACCCATTGATTTTATTAGAATCTTTTGATCAATTTTAATTATTTAAAAATATTAATTATTGGATTTAGGTCATTACAACCTACTTCCCTTACCTTCCAGTTTTAGTCTAGTGTAAATTACTAATTTAACCTTGGTTTAATCTTGAGTCCACACAACCATCATATAACTCTTAGAACATATTAATATCAATAATAGTCCATTAATTAAATGCATAATACAGTCAAATAAAGTTTGGGTTTCATTCATTTAATTAATCTTAAATTAATTATTATATTTATTTCCAGTTTAGGGTTACTACAGTCTTCCTCCCTTTAGGAAATTTCGTCCCCGAAATTAATCACACTAGGTTTCTAGAATACCCAATCCTACATTCAATTATGCTTGGTTATGATATTCCTAATTTAATACGAATTCGAGCATACCACACAAAACAATCATATCATTCACAAAATTTAGTAAACAAGTCATGTTATACACACCACAAAATCATGTGATTCTTAGGTTTTTGTCGCTTCCCAAACCTGGAAATCTCAATAGAGTCCACAAATTTAAGTTGAAACTCTCACCCCATATCCTTATGGGAGTGGATAAGCAATACATTATCAAATCATTGAATTAAGTAAGATAAAGTTTTGGAAAATAGTTTTATTAAGATAATATTCATCACAAAACAATCTTCAAACAGAAAACAACGAAAAATAAAATATAACTAGTCTTATGTTTCAAATCAATCAATTATTAACTACTAAAAATCAAACTTAATAAGTACTAAATTACAGCAAATAAACCCTACTACAAATTTTACTAAAATCATCAAATAAAGCCCTAATAATAACTAATATCTTCGTCATCTCTATTTCCTTCATCTCGGTCCTCATGGTCCTTATTTCCATCATCTATTGGTTCTAAAATATGCTGTGCTCGAAAGTGTAAGCTACACTAGCTTTGTAAGTAAACAAGTCTAACAATATTTAAGATTGAAGTCAGGACAATACCACTCTTCAATGGTAATCCGTAATTAAAAGTAGAACAATCAGTATATGCATGCAATAATGATATGGCTAATGAATATGATGTAATAAGATGTAATGTGCAATGCAATATGCTGGTTCAGTTATTAATGCATGTTGTCCACCTAGCAAGTATAATCACCACGTGAGATCTTAGGCAAACAATCTAATATGCAACATGTATGCTGTTTAGTATTCGATTAGTGTATGTTCACATCCAATTACTTCTAGAACCATCTCCCCATACGGAGCCACTTTCAGAGATAAGATATTCTATGTGCGCAACATAGTTTCTAGGTGTTTCGATCTAGAGGGCACAATCCCCTCACTTATTTCCGATCATAGGGACTTATCCCAGGGCCTCACAATGAAAACCTTCCCTTGCGAACCATACATTAGCCGATCTACTAACATGATCTCTCTCTCTCTTATGATTCGGATATTGGGACTCACCAATGTGAACTTTCCCTTACCTATCATCTTACCACAAGTCTCTTGGGACCCCCATTCAAGGCCTATCCCTCACCTTGGGTGAAACAAACGGTTGGTCTATTGGGATGATCAGTCCCTCAACACATAAAAATATAAGTCTTCTCACTTATTACTATTTCCATATCATAATACTCTCATGATTATCATGATTCCAGAAGTATGGAATCATGTTAAGGGTAAAGCATTTAGACCAAATCCATGGTAATGAAACTAAAAAGTCCAATGTTGTGCAAGTGAGAATGTGCGCATTAGCTAAGCAATCAAAGTATGTGTATAATGTGTAATGTGAACTAAATAACAATAAGCATGTAAGCAATATTAAGTTAAGTCAAAATATCATATGTTCATGAAACATAGTAATTGGGTCCATAAAGAAATAACTATATGAAATAATCATAATTTGGCAAAACTAATATCAAAATCAATCGAATTAGGTCGAAATAAGTATGCATGTAGAATTTCAAGTCAAACGGACATAAATTGCGAATCTCGACATGCCGAGGGTCTCCCCTTGGTCTGTCGAGTAGATTCTGGGTTGGTTCGGTAGCTTTTATAGCAAGCCGAGAAGGCTGCGGAGCTTCCCTTACTGGTTTCTGGGCTCTTTTTCCTTGGTCTCTTGGTCAGGCTTGGCATGCCGAGTTTGATCTTGGTACCTTTTCCAGGGGCCAAATAATTGGTTTGTGGTGCTCGGCATGCCGAGTTGGTCTCGGTAACATTTCGAGGGGCCCAAAAAAACTATATGTGAGGCTCGGTAGGGTTTTGGCAGACCGAGACTTCCTGGAGGTGTTCGACACACTGCTCGGCAAACCGAGCAGTTCGCTGAACCTCGCGATTTGCACAAAAATAGATATTTTTGCCTCCTTTTGAACTTCAAACACAAAACACGATTTAGTAAGTTTATACAACACGAAATTCCGCACAAAACCTAATCATAACACTTAGCAAATCATACCTTGAATCTAACTTACCATGTCCTAGCATTAAAACTCATAAATTTAGTTTGAAAAGCCATTAATACACTTCATACTCAAAGAAAATAGCTATGTACTCCTATTTAATTCATAAATAAAGTTGTACTTGAATACTTACCTTGATTTGATGATTGGTGTTGAGAATCACATCTTTTTCCTATTCTTCTTCTTCTCCAAGTGATGAATCCATCTCCCAAGGCCTTGCGTTTATATAGGCACTCAGGAACTCTAGAATTAGAAACTCTAATCTCTACCCTTAGATTAGTTTATTAGAATCTTTGCCCTTAGATCAATATTCTAGCCTTAATTGGTTTCTTTCTAATTTGATTTCTTACTAATTATTGTTTTAGAATCTTAGCTTTAGTTAAATAGTTGTTATTCTAGCTTGTAGAGAATTGTTACTAATTCCTTGTCTTTGACTTAGACTCTTAGTCCTAATTGGCTAGCTATTATTTTCTTCTTTATTTGAATCCTTTCTAATAGAGAGTGTTTCTAATTCTTATTTTTAAATCTCAACCATTAATTTGATATTGAAGCTCCTATAAGATCCTAGCTATTTAATTTATATATTGAGATTCCTAAAAGATCTTAGCCATTAATTTATATATTGAGATTCCTACAAGATCCTAGCCACATGTTATCAACCACATCCATGTCATCCATGCTATCCGTCAATCCATAAGAAAAATAATAAAACTAATCCAACAATTCTTCATTCCATTACAACCCAACATAATCCATCCAACAAACTAAACAATCCTTTTAAAATCTACGATTGGCAACATCTTATCAACCACATCCATGCTATCCGTCAACCTGCAACATGAAACGTTACGTGAGCTTGGAATGCCCAGTAAGAATCATAACTATCACCAATCCTCATGGAACATTATATTCCAAAACCAAACACAACAATATCATAATACAGTTATTAGAAAGAAATACGATCATACATATTACATCATGACCGAGTCTTAGCATTTTATCCACATCATATACGAATAATGAACAAACACAACAAGTACAAAGGAAGAATATCAAGAAATGCAGAAATCACAGGGAAAGATGAGATGAGTGAATGTTAATGCTTTATGATGATCAATACAAGTGATGCAACACCCAAGGTATGAATGCTAACTAATGCACTTCCTAGCCCGGTTATCAGCCGATTCCAAGTTACCTTGGCATCCATTTTACTACAGCTAGACGACACTCTTATCAATTAATAACAATTATAGGGCATTCATTTTAATACAACTGAATACTACTCTCTTACATCCCATGTGTACTCACGGTTTTGTAGGACTTTCTACTTACCGGGCTCAATTCCCGTAGCTATTTTACCATATTTGTTTCTCATGCATAACGAATGCATGGATGGGTCACTCAAGGACTATTCATCATAACTTATAGGATTCCAATGATAATCCCCATTATATTTGGGGATTATCATTGGAATCCCCAAACTCACTTAACATTTACGTCATCCTACTATGCATGTAACCATCATATTTGGATTCCAATGATAATCCCCATTATAAACTATCTGCACACCCATACACACAGTTAATCTACCGGAAACCATCATAAGTATCTTATTCACAAGTCCATAGAATTTCCAGTGATAACACATTTCAAAAGTTGCCTGTACGCCCATACACACGAACAATCTGCAAGATGCCATCAGGGGTATCCTATGCATAAGTACAAAGCCATAACAAATCACAATTTCATAATACTAATCATTCTAATATCAAACATGCCAAATAAACTCAGATCAATCCTAATATAACTTCACCAAGGTCTATAGTACCAATCACCACACAATGGAGTAAAAACCCCCAACATTCAATTCTGGTCGACAGGGTTGGGGTGTGCCGCAAAGAACCAAGTAGGTCCCACTTAGGTGTGTCCAAGCTCATAGACCTTCTATAAATCTCAATAGACCAAATATTTAATTAATTTAGTTCATAGGTGACTTAGTAGGTTGGGTACACCCCCTTTAGTAGATAAACACCCTCAAACGTGGTCCCTGCCGGTAGGCTGGTCGGTGTACCGGTGCCTACCGATGGACCATATATTGTGAATTTTAGTCCCTATCGGTAGGTTGGCGGGTGTACCGGTACCCGCCAACGGATCACGACACAGAAATTCCAGATCCGAGGTCTGAAGCGTGTTTTGATCATAACTTTCACAATACACATCAGAATCACTTCAAACTTGAAGCATTGGAATCCTAAAAATCCAAGGTATGATTTAAACTAAAAATTATAACATATTTAATGGATCTAGATATAATGATCATAACTTGAAAACCTTTGATCCGAAATCATGTTAAAATCATGTAGAAACCATTATAAACAATCTAAATCCTTATTCAATCAATCGGAACACATAGATCATTGATTAGACAATTCAAAAGAATAAATCTTGCATAAATCATCGCACACGCACAACGTAAATCCCAAATTACAAATCAGAAAGACAATCACAATAATCCATGTTGATCATACAGAAAATGAGACTTACCTATTCTTGTTCCAATATTCGATTTAACCCAGTTCTTCTTTCTTCTTCTTCTTCTTTTCCTCTTTTGTTCTCCCATGCAAATGGCGGCTAGGATTTTTCTCTCTACCTTCTTCTTCTTAATCACCCACATAACTTGTGTCTTATGAGATGGAAGATGGGAAAGGGAATTATGGAAACCTTCCTTCCATCTCCCACACTACCAAACACACGACACCACTCCTTTGATTTTTGAAATTCAATCTTATAAATTACTAGAATTATCCAACATGAAATCTAATTACACCATAGACCCCAAAACGTATACATCTATTTAAAAAACCACCCTATGCTCTAATTAGCTTATAAAACCATACAAGTTAATTCTAGAAAAGTACCCATTGGTTTTATTAGAATATTTTAATCAATTTTAATTATTTAAAAATATTAATTATTGGTTTTAGGTCATTACAACCTACTTCCCTTACCTTCCAGTTTGAGTCTAGTGTAAATTACTAATTTAACTTTGGTTTAATCCTGAGTTCGCACAACCATCATAGAACTCTTGGAACATATTAATATCACTATTAACCCATTAATTAAATGGATAATACAATCAAATAAAGTTTAGGTTTCATTCATTCCTATTTAATTAATCTCAAATTAATTATTATATTAATTTCTGGTTTAGGGTCACTACAGTTAGCACTCGTGGTCTTACTTTTTTCCTTTGTTCTATATTTGCCTCAGTTTCCTTTTACTTGCAGTCCGTGTGCAAATTTATTCATTCTTTAATTTTTTCTGTAATTTATTATCCCACTCATTGTGTCTTTCAGGATCTAACGACGAATAGGATGATTGGAGGAGGATTTGAGCAGTATGGACTTTACTACTATCAACCGTCTTCCATTTCGGGCCCATCTGCTCTTCATTCTACAACTTCTCCATATCAGTAGCAGTGTCGTCTTGGGCATCCATCATCGTTCAATCTCCGACATTTAGTTCCTTCTTTACCGCAATTTTCTCGTTTTAATTATGAGACTTGTGAACTTAGTAAGCATCATAGAGTTACTTTTCAACTTCGACATAATGAACCACGCTTACAACCTTTTGAGCCGGATCACTATGATGTTTGGGGTCTAGCTCTCACCACTGGTTAATGTGGTATTCGTTATTTTGTCACTTTTATTGATGATCATTGTTGTTTAGCGTGGGCATATGTGCTTAAAGATAGATTTCAAGTGTTTAAATCTTTTCAATCATTTTATGCTGAAAATTCAAATCAATTTAATGCCAAACTTCTTGCTTTTCGAACTAATAATGCTCTTGAATATAAAACATGTTCATTTGAACAATTGCTCTAGTCTAGGGGTATTATACATCAGACATCTTGTGATCATACTCCTCAACAAAATGGCATTGCTGAGAGAATGAATGGGTCCATTCTTGTTATTGCTCGTGTTCTGATGCTCCAAATGCATGTTCCTAAGCTTTTTTGGGGTGATGCAGTTCTTACAACTGCATCTCTTCTAAGTAGAATGCCTTCTCGTGTTCTTAAAGGCAAATCTCCATCTATGACGCTATTCCCTAGCAAAAACCAGTTTCCTCTTCCCCCAAAAGTATTTGGTTGTGCTTCTTTTACTCATAATCTAAGTTTTGGTTATGACAAACTTGATACTCGTGCCAACAAGTGTTATTTTCTTGGTTATTCCCGTACTCAAAAGGGATACAGGTGCTATAGTCCTCCCTTACGTAAGTACTTCGTCAGTGCTGATGTGACATTTTTTGAGGATGATCCATATTTTTCTCCGGAAGGAGGTTAGTTATAGGACCCTCTACTTTTTGCACCTAGTATCCCTACTATTGCTCCCTCCCTCCCTCAGGCTTATGTTCCTCGTCGGCCACGAAGTGCACCTCGTGCATGTCCTCCATCCACCTCGACGTCTGTAAATCCATCTCTTCCTATCTCTGAATCAGACATTGATCTTCCAATTACAATTCGTAAAGGTACGCGCACATGTAATGATCATCCTATCTTTAACTTTGTCTCTTTTGATCATTTGTCTCCTTCCTTTAAAGCTTTTTCTTTATCCGTATCATCTCTTAAAGTTCATAAGTCCTACAGGGAAGCTCTTTCTCATCCTGGTTGGAAGAAAGCAATGGAGGAGGAAATGCATGCTTTAGATTTGAACCATACTTGGGATCTTATTCCCACACCTACAGGCGCACCGATTGTTGGCTGTCGTTGGGTTTTCACTCTCAAACAAAATCCTGATGGTACTGCAGACCGCTTAAAGGTCGTCTTGCGGCTAAGGGCTTTACTCTGACATATGTCATTGATTACATTGAGACCTTCTCTCTAGTTTCCAAACTAAACTCTGTTCGTATTATCATCTCTCTTGTTGCAAATCTTGTTTGGCCTCTTCATCAACTTGACGTCAAAAATGCCTTTTTACATGGTGATCTTACCGAGAAAATTTATATGACTCAACCACCAAGGTTTGAGTCCAAGCGGGGGGCTGTGTTTGTTACCTTAAAAAGTCTATTTATGGTCTCAAACAATCCCCACGTGCTTGGTTTGAAAAACTCAGTAAAGCGGTAATTGCTCATGGCATGACCCAAAGCCAAGCTGATCATTCGGTCTTCTTTAAGAAGACAAGAACTAGTATTGTGATATTAGTTGTCTGTGTGGATGATATCGTCATCACTAGGAGTGACAAGAAAGGAATCCAAACCTTGATTCATCATCTCAGCTCAAGTTTACTCACTAAAGACTTCGGTAACCTTCGTTTTTTTCTCGGTATTGAAGTTGCAAGGTCCAAAGAAGGCATCAGTTTATCTCAAAGAAAATACACTCTTGATATTCTAAAGGACACAGGTTATCTTGGCTCCAAACCTGTAGCTACTCCCATGGAGACTAATATGAAATTGATGCCAGATGTGGGTGACTTGATTGATGATCCAGAAATATATCGAAGACTTGTGGGTAAGCTTATTTACCTAACCATTAATCGGCCTGACATTTCTTATACAGTTAGTATTGTGAGCCACTTCATGACTAGTCCTCGAGTTCCTCATATGGATACAGTAATACGCATCTTGACGTATCTTAAGAGTGCCCCAGGCTGTGGCCTTCTATATCGATCATCTAGACACCTTCGCATTGAAGGATATACTGATGCTAATTGGGCAGGATCACCTTCAGATCAAAAATCCACAATTGGCTTTTGTACCTTTATAGGAGGTAATCCAATCACTTGGAAAAGTAAGAAACAGTCAGTTGTGGCTCGTTCCAGTGCTGAAGCAGAATATCGTGCAACGGCTCATACCACTTGTGAGCTTACTTGGTTGAAAACTCTTTTACAAGAATTCGGAATTCCAGCACAAGGTCCAACACCTCTTTACTGTGACAATCAAGCAGCTATTCATATTGCTAGCAACCCCGTCTTTCACGAAAGAACCAAGCACATCGAAGTGGATTGTCATTTCATTCACTCCAAAGTTGAATCAAAAGACATCATTACTCCCTTTGTTCCTTCTAGTTGTCAGCTAGCAGACATCTTCACTAAAGTTCTTCCCAAGAATGCCATCGACTCTATTTGTAGCAAGCTGGGAGTTATTGATATCTACTCTCCAGCTTGAGGGGAAGTGTTGATAGTATATTATTGTTAGTTGTATAGCTTAATCATTGGAATCAATTATGTAGAGGTTGATTATAATTGTACAACTAAATTGTAGGAATCAAATATGTAGAGATTAATTGTAGGAGCTAATTTAGGATCTGATTATATTTTCCTTATTTAGTTGTGATTGTAATTTATATATTCATAACTCCTTGAGATAAGAATAACATCTCGGATTCTTCCAAAATTCCCTTTGACAATTATTAATGAAATCATGTCATTATGCGTCTAGTTTGCAAGAAAATCATAAGAATTCTTGACATAATTTCCAATTTTGCCTTTATACCATAAGCCATATTTATGTTATGTCTAACCAAGTTCAGTTTGGGTTGGGTTGGGTTTCTAGTTTTTGGGCTTGATTTTGGTTGGGAAATTATAAAATCGAATTAGACCGGTTTAATTTTGGGTTGAAACCTCGGTTAAACCAAACCAAATTGAAAACCAAGCTATAATCTACTGTATATAATCTATACCAAACCGAATTATAGTCTATTCATATGTACTATATATATATAAACCCTTGTAAATTTGGATGATAGGGAAGGGCAATGTAGGAAGAAGAAAAAAAAACTTTTCTCACGACGCATTTTCGAAATAATTTGCAAGAAAAAAAATTACCTTTTTGATCATCTATTTTCTCATAAAACTAGTGGGTCCCACAATTTCTTGCATTTTCTTGGTATCCAATTGCATCCGAGAAGTTAGAAAAGTGATCTTTCTTCCATTCTCTTACGTTTTCTTGGGATCCAAACACAGCCAAAAGGTTTCGCTAGGGCTAATAATGTGCTAGCTTGAGTAGGGATAAACACTAAATATAACAAGCATTAGCAATGGCCAAACCAGCTCACTCAATCTCGAGCTTCTAAAATTTTGATCAATCTCAACCTAATAAAATCTTGTAAGCCCATGTCCAGTCTAACCGGGTAGTTGTTTATATATTTTTGATATTTAAATTTAATTTTAGATGTTGGAATACTAATATTAAATCTTGAAAACCAACAGTCTTTCCACAAAAAAAAAAAGTAAAAAAAAATTAAAAAATTGACTTAGTTTAATTGGTTCACTGTACATTGTGGAGATGAAAGGGGGAGGGAGACTGTTTATATAAGCAAGTCAGTACTGCTCTCTTCTATTTGTATAACTTGTGGTTATTAAAATAGTTTAAATTAACTTTAAGTCATATCTGACTAGCCTGGCGTTTTATATTTCCATCAATACATATCCATATCTTTATAGGCCTTTAAAATTTGCCTAATCTGGCCCTATTGATATGTTGCTTATGTTCAGCTCATCCAACATAAGGTAACTGCTTATATAAGCAAGACACCACTACTCTCCTCTCTTTCAAAAAATTAGAGATATTATCATAATGTCATTTGTACTAATGACTTGCTATCTTCTCGTCTACAGATTCCTAAAGAGAATTGTTGCCTATGCGGGGACACGGAGGAGACTGCGCTTCATATTTCCACCAAATGCCCGTTCGCCCGTGCTATTTGGTTTAGGACTATGGGAGGCAGAATTGAGGAGTTGGGTGATGCTACATCATACAAAGATTGGATAGAAGGAATTTTCAACTCAACTTCTACTCAAGCACATTTACCGAATCTACATGTGGTTGCTGCCATCGTGAATCTCTGTTGGATGGTGTGGAATGTACAAAACAAAGCCTTGTTTGAAGGGGAAAAACCGAGTGTGACCTCAGCCTGCTTTTTCATGAATATGCTCAACAAAGATACCAAAACCATCCAAGAACAAACACACTACAAGCATAAACGGATAGAACCAATCTTCGTAAAATGGTACCTACCACCTGATGGTTATGCGAAACTCAATTTTGATGGAGCTAGTAGGGGAAATGGTGAACGGGCAGCAACCGATGGTGTGCTAAGGAGTGATACATGCAAATTTATGGGGGCCTATGCAAATGAAATTGGAGAAGAAAACAAGAATCAAGCTGAAGCATATGCTGCACTAGAAGGAATTCAGATGGCGGCCAAGCTGGGCATCAGAATCATCATCATAGAGGGCGACTCGGCAACAATCCTAAAGCTACTTGCAAACACAACGAAGGGCCTGCCATGGGCCATAAGATCGAGTATGGATATTGCTAGAAGACCGTTGAAAAAATTTGACAATGTGAAGTTCAGTCACATTTATCGAGAGGCAAACCAAATTGCTTATTCACTTGCTAACCACGCTCTAGACTTCTTCTCTTGTGTTTGGATTAGTCGACCACCGCTCTTCTTAATCCAAGGTCTGAAGGATGATTTTTGTGGTTGAACCACCATCTGGAATGTAAATGTCGACTCTGTCTAAGTTTTAATAGATGCTTTATGTTTCATTACCAAAGAAGAAAAAAATCATAGCCACCATTACTCTCCTTGCAGCAAGATGGTTACAACCATCCTTACAGCGCCATGTGTACAGGATATCTCTGAATAAGCCATCGGTAAACCCCCCTCCCCTGATACCCCCATGAATAAGTTACTGCTACCCCCCTCCCTAATTGTACCCTTATGAATAAGTACTCCCACGAAAAAGTCACTGGTGCCCCACTCTTTAGTGGTACCCCTATGAATAAGCCATTGGTACCTTTCCTCCCCTTGATACCCTCCTTTACCCCTCATTGGTACCCCCACGAGGCGCCCCTTAATTGGCGTTGTAAGGATGTCTATAGCCATCCCAATGTAGAGGATGGCACCCGTCTTTCAACTTGTAGATATTATCATAGTTTATGTTAACTTCGACTCACGTTGGGTTACCATTTTAAAGATGATTTTGTGAGCAAGACTACCGCCAAAGCTTATGGTGTTCTTGAAAGAATGACCATTGCACTTGATCATAGAGGCTTTCTTTGCTTGGAAGTGGAGTGCGACAATTCTAGCTTTGTTTGTATTCTTCAACGTTAGTGCGAGGAGATCCCCTGGAAGATTAAACCGCCAATCTTTGCTATTTTTAGCTTGATCCCGAACTTTGTTTCTTTCATTTTTTGTTGTATTTACCGAGAAGCAAATGTAGGTGCTGACTGGTTCGCAAACTTCGCCCTCGATTTCTTTTCTTGCTGTTGGGTAGGCTCCCCCCATAATTAATTTGTAGTCCCCTTGATGAGGATTCTGTAGGAAAATTTACCTCTCAACGTTCCTAGTTAATTTTATGTTCCGTATTTACTATTAAAAAAAAAAAAGGTAACAGACCAATAACTAATATCATTTTTTTTGTTCTCCCATCCTTTGGGACGTTGGTATGTCATCCCCTCAAATGAGGGTTGGGTGGGGTTGGGGTTTGATTCCCGCGTCTCCTGGAGTGGTCGAGTGACCACCACCAGCGTGGATACTATAAAAAAAAAAAACTAATATTACCCCTCAAATGAGGGTTAGAGTGGGATTGGGGTTCGATTCCCACGTCTCCTGGAGTGGTCGAGTGACCGCCACCAGCGCCGATGCCAAAAAAAAAAACTAATATCATTTTTCTTTCATTACCCTCCCCCTGCCCCCAAAATAAAAAATAAAAATGAGTACAGAATCCTGCTGTTAACCAAAAAAAAAAAAAAAAAAAGTATAGAATCCTATCGGGTTAAAACCGACCCATACAAAATCCATCCACATTCCAATCGCGTGCGCTGTAGGAAAGTAAACGGTAGACGTTCCTCAGATGTACCGTTAATTACTTTAATCTCTCTGTGTCCACTCTCCAGGATCTGCATCTGATCTCATCAGTTGTTTTTACATCTCCGGCAACCGACATTAATAGAAACTAAGGATTGTTTCATAACCGGAAATCCGCCATGAGAGTACCTTCTTCAAGGTCAATTGAAGATTCAGTCGGTGGATTCAGAGATGCAGAGTCTCTCTTCAGAACAAAGCCGATCTCCGAAATCCGAAATGTCGAGGCAACGACAAGGAAGGAGATCGAAGAAAAGAAAGAAGAGCTCAGGCAGCTCGTCGGAAATCGATACCGGGATCTAATCGATTCGGCTGACTCGATTGTCCTAATGAAATCCTCATGCGAATCGATCTCCGCCAACACTTCCATGATTGACGAAGGAATTCGATCTCTCTCTTCTTCTTCTTCCACTGAAACCCCCAAATTGAACCCTGATCCGTCGAGGGTTCGCGTTTATGGGATCGCTAGCCGTGTCAAGTACCTAGTAGACAGGCCGGAGAACATTTGGGGTTGTCTTGATGAATCGATGTTTTTAGAAGCTTCTGGAAGGTATCTCCGGGCCAAGGAGGTCCACGAACTTATGGTGAACAGTAATGCAGATAGAGATTTC
>JAUPMG010274197.1:0-19030 GCA_031762675.1 Pachysandra terminalis | reverse complement strand
ATACACCTACAACTGATGCTTCCCTTATCCAACGGTAAAATCGGTTAATAAACAACTCCCATGTTTTTAATCATATGGATTTGTTCATTGTCAAATGCATAGAGCTGTTGATGTTGTATCGATTGTGTAATCCAAATTCTGTTGAGGGAATTATCTTAGATGATTCAAAACTGTTTGCTGCTTTTATGACTAAAGTTGTCACATTGTAAGCAATGGGGCTGGAATTGTTTTCTTATTCTTGTCAAACATTTATGTCATTATGTGATGCTTGAGATTTATGGCTCATCCTTAGAGAAGTGAAGATGCCGTTAATGTTTCGGATCTTTAACATTAGTTGTGTACAGTTATGGAGCCGATTGTTTTTGTTAGAGCGTAAATTAGGAAGGTCACTCTTGTAACTTCTCCTTATTTTAATTTATATTCATGGTGCGTGGGAGGAGAGAGGAAACATGACCTTCTTTCTCTCTTTCTCTCTCTCGGTTCTTCTTTCTTTCTTTTTCTCTTTCATTCATTCATACCTAAACAATAACATGATATCAGAGCATATGGCTTGATCTAATTCATCTTTCTCTCCTATGGATTAGTGTGGTACTGTTCATGCAGTACTGTTGACGGTTAATGTTCATGCAGTACTATTCATAAGATTAAAAAAAACCCAGATTGGATTATCTGTGTCGGGCAGCGCCTATAATTGTTTGTTGCACATCAAAGTATGTAGATGAGTTCTGATCCCCTTTAAGGAAATGTGTAAAACAGTGAAAGAGGGATATGGTGATGATATTCATGAGGTTTGTGTAGTTTGCTTGACTTTTGTATGGTGATTTCCTGGACCGTGTTTGTGCTGTGTGACTTCTGTTTGTGTATTTTCTGAGATCATTGACTTGTGATGTGGCCGTTCTGAGGCCATTGCTTGTTGTTTGTGGTGTATATGACTGTGGTTGATGTATGTTCTGAGGCAGCAGACTTGTGGTTTTGTTGCTGTGATAGTCGTGATCTTCTTGGTGATCCTTTATGGATATTAGGGACACACTAAACATTCTTTAATGGCCTCACCAGCCAATTGTAACATTCTGATTATTTTATAAACCTGAATGGAAACAACTACATTCAGTGGGCTAGACTAGTTGTAGTCAATCTCATCGTCAATGAGAAAGACAAATTTCTTACTCAAGATTCCCCCTTAAGTTAGATGATCCTAGATATCTTGAATGGAGGCGTGATGATGCTCAGATCCAGACATGGCTATGGAACAATATGGAGCCTCATATCGGTAGTATTTTATTTTTTCTAGAGATTGCTAAACTCGTCTGGAATCACGTTCTTCAAATGTATTCTGGTTCATATAATATTCCCCCATTTATCAATGGTCTCAACAATACTTAGTATGCAGCAGGTAGATTGTTGAGGACTATTACTTTGAGTTGATTGGTGTGTGTGAAGAGCTTGCTTACCGGCTCCTCAAGCTTGACCTCCAGGCGATGCAGCATCAGCGAGATCAGAAGAATGTGGTTCGTTTTGTGTCCTGCTTGAAGCCGAAACTAGACCCTATTCAATCTCAGATTGTTAAGAGCCCTGGGTTACCTTCAATGGCTGATATTTTTGCTCGTATTCAGAGAGCTACTCTTTCTGATTCTACTTCTAGTTGAAACTTGAAAGAGAAGTGGAAGAGAAGAAGAGAGGAAAAGAAAAAAATAATGGAGAAGAGTGAATTAATCAAATTAGGTCGAGTTCCCATGTCCTTATTTCTAATAAACACAAGAGACTTAAATGCCATGCAATACATAATATATTACATAACATCTAATGGGAGAAATCGAAGGTTAAGTTACTCTTGTACAGATGTTACATTAGGATGATCAGGACTAACTCAATCGATTTGATTAGTGACACCTTTTCATTTTTCCTTAATTTAAACAATTGCCAATGACGTCTATGTTTGAGTTTTGAGAATGTATTTACTCCTAAGTCTTCTTTACATTACAAAAGTTTAGATTGACATGGTTAGGCCTAGATTTTTACCTTTTATTCCTGAAATGTACTTGTTTCAACTCAATTTTGATGTCTCTTTCGGATATAACTATTTCCTTTGTTAATAAAATCATTCTTTCTTAAATTATACCAAAGATGCTTTCATCTGCCACCTATCAAGAAACAGGAAGAACAGTCAGCTATGAAGAACTTGTTGGTTGTAATAGTCATGTATTTCCTCATTGGAAGAAAAGAAAAAAGAAAATAAGGATAGTAAATTGTTAATGAATGGATTTATTAATTCGTAACAACCTATTATGGGGTTTTCCCAAGTGACTAGTGGTAATATAATGGTCAACTATTATAATTATTATAGTACAGATTATAAACAAATAGTGATTCATGTTTGCATGCCTATACAAGTACATTCACTTATGTGTGTTTGATTTCACTTACTATTTTGTTATTGTACTTTGCTTTCTCTAGGTATCCGTCATATTGTGGATCAAATATATGGCCTACGAATGCTCTGCCAGAACTTGAAACGGGTATGTTTCATTCTTGGAGATCTTTTCAGGCAATAATGATTATATTGATATACTACTAAAAATTTAAAAGATTGCGACAAGCCCCCTATACAAGATGCGTATGCAAAGAAGAATCAAAAGAAGATAACCTTTCTTGAAGATCCTTGGCTGCAAACTGTGGTATCCGTAATTAGAATCTTGACGGCAATATGTGATAGCTATTTTGTAGTGCATACTGTGGTTTATTTTCTTGGGCTTTATGTGTGATCCTTTTTTAGAGATATATCTTGCATATGGAAATGTGGACTTGCTGTTTAAGTGTTGGTGCTGCGCTCTTGCAAGCTAGTTTAACAATGTGCACTAGATAATGTCATAGCTACAAATTTAATTCTGACTATCAATGGCAGTCATGGTGTAGCAGGATATGTGGCACGACGGCACTACAGCTGGTTATGTCTCTGGAATCATCCAAAAACAGCTAAACATAGAAAATCTCAAATGTTATGTTTTATGGTGTTTTAAAATTTAGTTATATATAATTGCAAGTCACTCAAGTTTCCAACACTTTTAAATGGAGGGCGTCAGAGAGCTTCATCGTTTTGGTGAAGGTGGAAGGCTTCCCCTTCTGGTTGAGGCATTCCGGAGATCTCTGCAAACCTGTGTTTTTCGGAATCTGCCAGAATACAAAAAAGGTTTCTCTCTACCGAAAAGGTCGGGAGAATGTCGAGTGAGATTCCCTTTCCCCCCCTCCCAACCTCCCCCTTTCTTCTTTCCCCCCCTTGCTCTGCTCGTCTTCTGGTATTCCATCACCCCCTACGAAGTTTCAGGCGATAGGTGGTGAGGCTCGTTCGTCGTCAAGTTTCGGTAGTTTTCCCGAACGGGTCTTATGCGAAAGTGGCTGTTATCAATCAGGGCAACATCTTGAGCAACTAGTCGAGTAAGAGTAGGAGGTTGACTAGAGGAGTAGATTTACCTTCAGATCGAGACAAAAATGTTCTCCTTTGTAGGCGCTGCCTGAAAATTCAATAAGACAGTCAAAATTACTGAAAGCAGCCGAGGTAAATTGAGTTCGATTTTCATCACGATTAAGGAAGCTTTGTGGGTTTCGGATCGCTTTGCTGAGGCCCTTAATCCGAAAGGGGCTGCAGAAACGGTCTGGAAACTGTCTTTGAATGCCAGAACTATCTTTTTGGAAATTTAGAGGAACGGAGGAGGATGATTTATCCGGTTTGGATTGTTTGTGGGTAACAGGAACAACAAAATCTATATTCCGGAAGGTAAAAACGGTATTGCGTGGAAATCTTTTGGAAGAAAGTTGCTTGACGTTGGATCGCCCCCTTCGTCTTTACCGGATTATGTTGAGGTAGAGACAACCTTGGGGAAGACGAGCCCGGTTGTCGTAGATCTCAAGGGCAGTTGTCTGTCTATCACCGTTGACAAATCCAAGCTTGTGTTGGAAGATAAGTGGGACCGAGCTCTAATTTTAACCCCGGATTCCAACCTGTCGTGGGCTTCGTTAGCAATTAAATTAGAGAGTTTTTTCATAACAAGTTTCAACCAGAGATTGTTCCTTTTTCGGAGAAACAGGCAGTGATGTTCACACCTAATGGCCATATTGCAGATTTTTGTGCTTCTCTGAAGTCTTTTCCTTAAAAACAAAGAAGACGTATCGATCTCGGTGGGATGAAGTTCAGATTTCGGCTCCAACCGGTAAAGCCGTTGAAGGTCATTGGGTCTACGTGTTTGGATTACCACCTCAGTTGTGGTCTTCAGATTTGTTTGAGGCTATCGGCTGATGTTGTGGAGGTTTTATTTGCGCCGATGAAATTGCGTTGCAGGGTATATGGAAGAAATATACAAAGATTAAAGTTAGATGTGATAATCCACTTCAGATTCCTCGATCGGTGGTGATCTTGTCCGATAATGCTGAGTTTCTGGTTCAAATCAGATTATCAGAGACGGAAAAGCTGATGGAGGTCGTAGCCATGGAGAAATTACAGCGATGGGGATCAAAGATTGATGGTGATGACGTGGCAGTCGTTATGATACGTGGGCCGTTAGAAGAGGAACGGAAGGAGGAAAGTTTCCTTAAGAAAAGGCGGTACGGTTTTACTTCCAACAATAGAGATATGCTGGAGAAGGAAAGTGATTTAGAGAAAAGCCGTTTGAAATTTGAATGGAAGGATCGTGTGGATCGGTCTTCTTTTAGGCCAAGGGGCAGGCCCATGGGATAGAAGAGAACAGGAGGAGGCCTCTCGGAACGCGAGCCGTCCAGGGCCTTGTCAAGAATTCGTTCTCGCTCATGATTCAAGCCCTCTCAGGTCTCCTCATGTAGGTAAAGCCAGGCCCAACCATTTTAACGACAAGAAGGTTTCTTTTGGTCTGGGCTGTACCAAGCCTGGAGTGGAGGGGTCTGATTGTGCTCATGTAGACCAAGCTGTTTCTAATCTTCCGAGCAACCCAGCTGGTTCGACCCGTTCTTCGTCTTTCCCGATCTTGGATGTGCCGGAGGTGCGGCTTTCACAGGTACAACTCCCACTGAGTGGTGCTCAGGAGAAGATGCAGGAAGAGTCGGCTTTATCAAAGGAGGATAGATGGAGAGTAATGATTTGTCTTTGCTGCCGACATCGCCGACCGGAAAGATGGAGAGTAATGATTTGTCTTTGAAGAATGTTGTACACGAGGTGGTGGATGCCCTAGGACCCGTCTTCTCTTCTCTTAGAAAGGACTTTGATGTATGTGTATAGATCAGTCTTGGAGATGAGAGAGCAAGTGGGCTTGGTGAACGCAAATAGAGTGGTTTCGTGCAAGAATAACGGTGGTCAATCGAAGGAATTTCTGATGAAGACAGATTTGGTCCACGCTGAGTATGGGGTGGAGGAGATTGAAAAGGCGTTTGCGGCTCTGGTAATTAAAGCAAATCTAGATTCATCTCAGAATTCAGATTGGAGGGTAGAGGTGATTATGGAAGGGCCTGATATTGTGCTGAGGGAAGAGTTGAAAGGGGATCTTCTACTGTCATATTGCGATGAACCAAATGTGTTGGAGATTGTTGATTCCTCCTCAAATAATTAGATTAAGTGCGATTTTATCTTAAGATGGCAGAATCAGGGTGTTCGATCCTCTTTGGTGTACCCACCTCCTTCTTATTCTCATTGCCTTCGTTCTCTTTATTTATCAGGTTGGGATTCCTCTTCGGCACTATCTTTGACAGGTACGGAGATTTTTTTGAATAGTGGTTTATCTCCTAACCCATTATTTGCTCCTTTTTGTGTTTCTGTATCAGGTTCCAGAAGTATTATTACCACCGCTAATATCCCATTACCTTTTCAAAGGCTGGTTACGACACATAATACACCGTTGTTAAGGGATCCTGAATCCGAGTCTGAGGGTGGAGGGGTTTTAGTGGAGGATGTGTCAAAGGATAAGGAAGGAGGTCTTGTGAAGGATAAGAGTGATATTAATGTTGTGGTGGATGCTGAAGATATCTTCAGGGGAAGTCGTTTTTGGGCTAATCAGGATGAGTTGATGGATGATTGGGTAGGAGTAGAGGATTTTGCTAATCTGGTTACACTAGAGGCTAGTAATTTTGTGGGTCAGTCGGTGAGTATACCTGAGGCGGTTTCTAATTTTAGAAGTAGGTGGGAGGTGTCCGGGGGGAGTTCGCCGGCTAGTAGAGAACTTCGGAAATTGGAATGGAACATGCAGTATTGTAGGAGGAGGAGCAGAGATAAGAAATCTGGGGATCCGACAAGTAGGTGTTAATGAAGATCATAAGTTAGAATATTAGAGGCTTGGGTGGTGAAGGGAAGAAAAGGGCGATTAAGGAGTTATGCAGGAATGTTAATCCGTGGGTGGTGGTCATTCAAGAGACTAAAAAGCAGTTTTTTGGTGTTAGGAGTTTAAGGAAGATCTGGAGAGGTCAGAATATCAAATGGACGTGTCTCTTGTCTATTAGGGCGTCCGGAGGTATTTTGATCATGTGGGATGTCAATAAAGTGGAAGAGAGCAATATTGTGATTGGATCTTATACCTTGTCCGTTTCCTTTAAAAATCTGGTTGATGGTTTTGAGTGGATTCTCTCTGGTGTGTATGGGCCTAATTCTTATAGGGATAGGGAATCGTTTTGGGAGGAGATTAGGGTGTTTTCTGGCGAGATTGGGAAACCTTGGTGCCTTATTGGGGACTTTAATGTGGTTAGATTCGGGTGTGAAAGGAACAGGGTTGTTCGGTTAAATCGAAGTATGAGAAGGTTTTCCTCTTTGATTCAAGAACTTGGGTTAGTCGATTATCCATTGGTGGGGGGCCGGTTTACTTGGTCTAATCTCCAGGAGAATGCTTAGTGCTGTAGACTTGATAGATGCCTTACTACTACTGATTGGGATAATCATTTTCCATCTTTAACGCATAAGCTTCTTCTTAGGTTCGCTTCTGATCATTGGCCTATTTTGATGTCGTCTGAGTTTGGGACTAGTGGACCGAGGCCTTTTCGGTTTGAGAATATGTGGTTGACTCACAAGTCCTTCAAGAAAGAGGTGGAGAATTGGTGGACAGATAGAGATAGTGTCAGATCTCGATGGGCGGGTTTCTCCTTTATAAGGTTCTTGAAGTTTCTAAAGGATCTTATTAAAGTGTGGAATAAGGAGACTTTTGGGGAGTTGTCTTTTCGTAAGAAAATGGCTAGTGATGAGATTAAAGCCATTGATCTTAGAGAACAACAACGCAGTTTGACAAGTGATGAGATAGAGACGAGGAGTATTAAGCAAAGTGAGGTGGATCTTATTCTTAAGCAGGAGGAAATCAGTTGGAGGCAGAAATCTAGGGTGACCTGGCTCAAAGAGGGGGATAGTAATACTCGGTTTTTTCACAAAATTGCGAACGGGAGAGCTAAAATGAATAGCATTGATAGTTTTGTGGTTATTGGGGATACGGTTGATAGTTTGGAGGGTATTGTGGGGGGCCCTTAATGATTTTTATGGGAAGTTATATTCTTGTGAGCAGGATCTCCTATTCGATTTAAGACATTTGTCGGGTTCGGGTCTTTCGGGTGGTCAGCAAGGGGAGTTGGAAGTCCCTTTCACTAAGGAGGAGATTAAAGTTGCCATTATGACTTTAAATCGGGAGAAGGCGCCTAGGCCGGATGGATTTTCTGTGGCATTTTTTCAGGATATGTGGAGTGTGATTAATGATGAGCTGTTGAAGGTTTTTGATGAGTTTTTTCAGAACGGGGTGATTAATAAGATTATTAATGAGACCTTCTTGGTGCTGATTGCGAAGAAAGCAGAGGCTAAGGAACTTAAGGATTTCAGACCGATTAGTTTGGTGACTAGCCTGTATAAGATTATATCGAAAGTTCTTACCGAGAGACTTAAAAGAGTCATGGGGGGTATTGTTAGCAAGAACCAATCTGCTTTTATTGAAGGAAGACAAATTCTTGCTAGCGTTTTGATAGCTAACGAGGTAGTGGATGAGAGGAGTAGGAATGGGCTGCCTGGGCTTATGTGTAAATTGGATTAGGAGAAGGCCTATGCTAGGGTGGAATGGGATTTCCTTGATTCGGTTTTAAGGTGGAAGGATTTTGGGGAGAGATGGAGGGAGGAAATGGATTAACGGGTGCATTAGGAATGTGTCCTTCTCTTTCGTGGTTAATGGGGGAATTCACGGGCGGGTGGTATCGTCTAGAGGCCTTCGTCAGGGAGATCCCTTATCTCCTTTCATGTTCACTCTAGTTGGTGATGTTCTTAGTCGGTTCTTGTTTTCTGCGGAACAAATGGGTCTCATTAGGGGTTTTGGTGTGGGATCTGAAGGAGTGTCGATCTCCCACCTTCAATAAGTGGATGAAACTGTGTTGTTTTTTGAAGCCTTTGAGGATCAAGCTTATTGGGTTAAGGCTATTTTGAGATGCTTTGAGATGATTTCGGGTCTCAAAGTGAATCTTGAGAAGTCTAACATAACGGGCTTTCACCTAGAGGCGGATAGAGTTCAGTAGTTTGCCGATTATCTCGAGTGTAGGGCGGTTGATCTCCCTTGGAAATATCTTGGCTTACCCCTTGGTGACAAAGCTAGTAGGGTTGCGTTCTGGGATCCTGTTATTGAAAAGATGGAAAAAAGATTTGCCTCTTGGAAAAGGAATTACTTGTCCTTAGGGGGTAGGGTGATTTTGATTAAATCTGTCTTAGCTAATATTCCTTTGTATTATCTTTCTTTGTTTAAAGCTCCAAGTAAGGTTATTAAAGCTTTGGAGAAACTCCAGAGAGACTTCTTATGAGAAGGAGGTCAAAGGAAGAATCATTTGGTGAATTGGGGTATTGTTTGCAAGAGCAAGGAGGAGGGTGGTCTTAATTTGGGGAATATTATGTGTCGTAACTCAACTCTTCTCGGCAAATGGCTGTGGAGGTTCAGCATGGATAATATTGCTTTATGGTATCAGATCATAGTAAGCAAATATGGGGTGTCTAATAACGGGTGGGATATACGCCACTCTGATATAATTTCCTGTCGTAGCCCTTGGAAGGCCATTAGTGCGCTTGCTCCTATCGTTTTTCCTTATCTAAGGTTTGGGGTGGGTAATGGTAGACCGTAATGCTTTGGTGTCAGATGTCTTTTCTTGGTCTGAGACAAGTGTCCTGGAATCTTCCTTTCCGAAGGGATCTTAACATAATTGCAATTGGGGAACTTGGTCTTCTTTTGGAGGGTCTGAAGGATTTCTTTATTAATCCAGAGTATGTTGATGTGAGAATATGGTCTCTTGAGTCTAAAGGTGTTTTCTTTACTAAATCTTTCTTTAGTGCCTTGTGCAAAGAGCAGAATCAAATTCTCACCTTTCCTGTCCCTTTTCTCCCCTCTAAATTGTGGAAACCTCGTGTTCCTTCAAGAGTCAGATTGTTTGTCTGGACTGCCATCTTATATAGAATTAATACTTGTGATCTGTTGCAAAAAAAGAGAAAAGGAAGTCTTGCTATATCTCATCAAATTTGCTTCATGTGAAGGAATCAGGGGGAATCAGTCGATCATCTCTTTCGTCATTGCAGTTTGGCCACGAAAGTATGGAACTACTTCACACAAAGATTAGGAGTGACGTGGGTGATACCGGAAAAGGTCTCTATGCTATTGGCCCAGTGGAGACGGAATGGGTGGAAGAGGGAAGATTTTGATGGATATGGTGGTTTTTGCTATCCATTGGATCATTTGGGGAGAACGTAATAGGCGGATTTTCGAGGATGTGGAGAGGAGTTTATCTTTGATTATGGATATGGTGGTGAGTACTATGGCGTCTTAGGCTTCGGTATTGCCAGAGTTCAGAAGTTACTCAGTGGAGGACATTGTTAGAGATTGGGATGTTTTGTTACATTCTTTTGTTCATCTGATGGTGAAGAGTCAATGCTGGTTGGCTCCAAAAGAAGGCTTTATTAAATTAAACTTTGACGGGTCGTCTATTGGAAATCTTGGAAAATTTGGGATTGGCGGAGTTTTTAGAGATTCGGAAGGAAAGGTGATTCATGCTTTTTCAGGTCCTATTGGTGAAGGGGATTCGAACAGGGTAGAGGTGTGTGCTCTAGTGGTGGGATTGGAGGAGGCTAGGAGAATGAATTTTTCTGATATGGTTGTTGAGGGGGATTCATTCTCGGTTATTTTCTGGATGAACGAAATTAGTACTCCACCTTGGCGTTTTGTTCATTCTATTCGTCGTGCTAAGCATATTGTTGTGGTTTTAATTGGTCATTTCACCATATTCTACGGTCTGCAAATGGTGCTGTTGACGTTTTGGCTAAGGAAGGGGTGGATAGGGTTACTCAAGAGACTGGAGTGGAGTTGGTATAACCTGATGCTTTTTGTACAGTTTTTAGCTCTTGTTCTGTACAGTTTCTAGCATCTTATATTTTATTTCCATCCCTACGTACTGCAATATTTCATGATGATTAATAAAGTGCTGTTAATTATCAACAAAAAAAATATTTAGTTATATTATCATTCTGGAATGATCGCCTAATATTCTGCATAGTGTTCTGGTATAGCTCAAAGTTACCATTCCATCTGTGAATAGAATGGCAATAATATAACCAATCCATAAGGTTACTATATTTAGATCATGGTGAAATGATACCAATTCATATAACTACAGACATATTTCTACTACTTCTTATCGGAGTTCACCAGTATTCCCATCACCGAGCTGTCATCAACACGATCACAGAAATTCTCGTGTCTTTACTTTTGTATAAATAAAATTATTGTATCTTTTCATCCATAAAAGAGCTCATCTCTGTTGAAACACACTTTCTTGTCACAAAATCTCCCAAAATATTCTTGAAGGAACAAAATATGTTTCAAATTTGTGTTTGGTACGCAAAAAATGCATTAAGAACGGAAGAAAGTAGGATTTTAAAGGATAAATAATGGTTTTTAGCTCAAAATAAAGAAGCATACTAAATGTTATAAAAATTTCCCAAATTTCAATGAAAATTTTCCGATTAAAAAATTGTAAACTTTAGGCATTTAACAATGTATGAATTGAAGTTTATCTGCGTTTCTATATTTGGCAATGTCAACAATTTATGTCCCTGCCGATTATGAAATATAGAAATATGAAACCTTGATATCATTTGATTATATTCTATGGAAGGGTAAAGGAACTGATGTCCATTTTGTTCATTCTCTCTTTTTTTTTATGTTTCGAATAGTGAAGAATCTTATTTATATGAAGGAGGTGAGATACAATAAGAAACCAATAGCCAAGGAAACAAAAGGACAAAATAGGCTAACAACACGAAAAAAGAAAGCCTAACAAGGTTATAAATGTTGATGTCGTGAGACGTGTCTATGATATGTCGGTGAGATGTTGCCAACATGGTGGAAAAGGAGAAAATTAAAGAAAAAGATGAAAAATAGGGTTATTTGTTATGAAAATTTGTAAGGGTCTAATTTAGAGCTAAATACATTTAAATTACCCAAAATATGACCAAAAATGCATATATAGTGATTGACATATCTGGGGAGGTATAGTTGTGTACCAGCATGGGGAAAAATGGAGAAACGATCTACAATGAGAGCCTAAATAAGACATAATAACACTAAACACAATAATATTATCCAAATGGCGTAATACAATTTGATAAAAGGAGCAACCATAATAATAGTCTTGTCTTATGCACTCTCAGCTCTAGGAAGTACAAGAAGGAGACATCGGTACATCCATATTCATAAAGAGTGGTGCCCCAGCTCAATGTCATCCCCATCACCCCCACCCTATGTTGACCATACTGCATCGTTTCTATGCAGTGACAATATTGTGCCTAATCCATGGTATGATGCCTATGTACTTATGTATCCCAGTACTCATATGGACTAATGGTCAACATGATCACTATAGGTGGAAACTCTGGGGATAAAGGGAGGTGGTGATAATGGTAGTATGAGACTCCAAATTTATAGGTGGAGGAGGATAGCATCCATATGTTAAAGACATTTCATTTGAAATGTCATTTATATTGGTTAATGTCACACGTTTGAAGCCACGTGCAACATTTTTCCTCATGTCGGCGACATGGTGAAATATGTCACTCCAGCCTCCAGCAATTTCACCATGTTTTCATGTCCATCTCGGTGAAATGACATTTAAAAATGCTGAGCCCAACTACTTGAATTTATTCATCTCTGAACATTTTCACCCTGTAGCTGTACTTATCTAAACAACCTGAAGAAATTTATCAAAAGAAGAGAGGAGAGACATAGAACAAGAAACCAGTGGCAAACAAAACATCAAGAAAGGGCTAAACAACACGAAAACAGCAAGCCCAACTACTGCATTATGTTCATCTTTTTGAATATGTTCACTGCATAGTTGTGATTTTGTAAATAGCTTATTAAGGGATATGAACATCAATGATATTGAATGATTTCTTGTAAGAACAAGATTACCACAATGGAAGAATCAGAATTTTTTACACATGGGATGAAATATGCCACCTTATAGAATCAGTCACTTATTGGAAAAGTGGATTCGAGATCCCAACGAGACTCCCGTAAGGCCAAGACAAAGTCCACACTGAGACCTTCCTAAGAAACATTGGGATTTGGTATTTGTGCACAAAATTTCATATTTAGGATCTAACTTTGACTAGCGGGAATGCGTATTGAAGGATTAAAAAGGACAAGAGAAATACCAAAATGGACAAGGATGGTGTCACTGTGTCAGTCCAAAATGATTTAATTCGCATGATCTGATTGAAGATATAGTTTTTGACACATGCACGGACAACGGAATAAGATTCATGTGGACGCCAACTAGTTGGGATAAATAATTTTGTTGTTTCTTTTTTGGTTAAATAGTGAACTTCATTAAAAGAGAGAAATGGAGAATATACAGTAAGAGGGAACCTCGATGATGCAACCGAAATAAAAGAAAATCAAAAGAACCAATAACAATGGACCGTCAGTACATATAACTTTAGCCCTCTGCCAAAACTATCTTTTTAGAAGGTATACCTGAGAAGAAACCCCCTCTCCTCGCTCTGCCCTTGGGCTTGATCAGATGAAAGGAGACACTTTAGGGATCACCTTGATCAGATGCTTCTCATCTTGTACTGGATTCATGATCTTCCTACCTTGCAAGATGAGATTGTCACAATGAATAGAGGTAAAAGAGGGAGAAATTGCATATGAGAATGGAGAAGTAAAAGATGAGTGGGATTCACAGTAACTCAAGGCAAAGTCATGAAGAGCGATTAGAATCTGGCATTTTGTCAATTTGAGAAAGAAATTCTCACAAGAGAGATCCAAATTCATGTTGGATAAACTATGACATATTGTGTTGCTGGAGCGTAAGGTCAAAAGAAATAAAGAAAAGGTTTAAAGAACAAGAAGAAGAAAAGAGAAAGATAATAGGTAAAGGTTTGTTACTTGGCCTTGTATGTCAATTGGAGTGTTACCAACCAAAAGCTAAGGTTGATAATGCAATCTTACAGCCATTGCAAAGTGGAGCATGACACATGTCAAGAAATCAAGTATTTAACAAAGATTCTAATTTTCACTGTAAAATCTTAAAAAGAGGTATTGCAATGATTTATATAAGGTTAGAGATGTGCACTTTGCTTAATTAGTAAATATATAAAGATTGAAGTTACATTTGAAATCAAAATATCATTATCCTGAATCCATCAATAACAGTATTTCTACTTCAAATTCAAATTCATGCTGGATAAACTATGACATATTGTGTTACTGGAGCATAATGTCAAAAAAATATAGAAAAGGTTTAAAGAACAAGAAGAAGAAAAGCGAAAGATAATAGGTAAGGGTTTGTTACTTGGCCTTCTCTGTCAATTGGAGTGTCACCAACCAAAATCTAAGGTTGATAATGCAATCTTACAGCCATTGAAAAGTGGAGCATGACACGTCAAGAAATCAAGTATTTAACAAAGATTCTAATTTTCACTGTAAAATCTTAAAAAGAGGTATTACAATGATTTTTATAAGGTTAGAGATGTGCACCTTGCTTAATTAGTAACTATATAAAGATTGAAGTTACATTTGAAATCAAAATATCAATATACTGAATCCATCAATAACAGTATTTCTACTTCAAAAAGAAATCTGTCTTAAAGAAAAAAAATTAGTAAATTATAGATCAACTAAATCCCTAGAAAGATGTACTTTTCGGAAGAGTCCACTATTACAAAATGGTCCATCCAATCCATTTTATGGGTTGGGTTGGGCTTGTAGGCCTTGATATTGTGTCGGTCCTTTCAAGGTAGGCTTACAGGCTAAGTCATTAAATATTAACAAGATTTAATCAGAAGTTGGAACTAGATTGATACCGTTTTTTTATTTCTCAGAAGATGGAACGGGATTGCTAACATTTTGTTATTTCTTATAGATACGTATACAAAAAGAAACACTACTAGTATGAATCTAGTGCACAAAATTTAACAGCAACAATTTTTAAGTGTGATCATCCAATGGAATAAGAAGTTTATAGATTTCTATTAGTATCAATTTTTACTGGATTTTGTTTCATCTTCTGCTGAGTTCTGTTTATGCGTCAATTCATCTTTTGCAGTTTATTTGTCAGGTTTTTGCTTTGTTTTGTTCAACAATTTGTGTTACTTTCCCTGTAATTTTATTGATTGGTTTGCTTGAAAGCTGGAGGTAATAATAAACTGTTTGACCGTTATTGGGTGATATTTTCATTTTCTGCACTCCTCCTTATGCTATTTATCAAAACGTATTCCATATGAAATAAGCATTTCTTGATATATCCGTAATATATGGTTACACAAAATTTTATGAGTTTCTGTTATTGGGAATCTTACAGCTTTCAAATCTCTGGGAAAGCTGATGCTCGATGTTGGTTTGATGGTGGCATATCACTGTGACCAATATGGTATAGTCACCATATTACACTATTTTCTATATTCATAAAGGCAACATGTGAGGAGTTACGTTGATCTTTCATGTCTCATTTACCACTTACTATATAATTTGTCTGAACCGTGGAATTTAGTCCGTCAGGGTTTTGTTGGAATTGATCTATTTTTACATTTTAATAGCTAGTTACGTCTTGGGCTTAGTTATTATATTTTTTCCGGTTAAAAGTAACAAGAATGAAAAATAATACAGCAATGGGTTTCAGATTTTGGAATGAAAGTAAATGGCAAGAGTTATGTAGTATATCATTTTATGACTCTAATTTATCTGATAGAGAATTAATTTTCTTTCCTAATTTGTCATGGAAGGACTAATTAATGTTTTACCGCAAAGTAGGACAAGCTGAATATATATATGTATATATATATAACCTGTCGTGATTCATCAAAAAAAAGAAAAAGAAAGGATATAAGCTATTGCAAATCCATAAGAATATGCTGACTATTTTGGGTAATAAGGGGAGGGTGATTTCAAGCTGTCCTGAAACTCTATGGTTGTGAGCATGTGATTAACACATTATGGATTATTTGGATCTTATATTTGTAATTTTTGTTTTGATTTTGTTTTAATGACATTTTGTATGATGTATTTGGAATTTTGGATCATATATTTGTATCTGTTGTTTCATGACATTTATACATATCGCTTTGGACGGAAACTTAAAACCATACTATGGACTTCAATGTGATCAAGTTTATGCCAGAACAATTTGGAGGTTTAGCTATTACAGTTCTATAAGGCCCTTCAAAAATTTTGTGAATAGGCACTAGCTTTTAGATCATTTGTTGGGTGGATGCCAGTATAGTCGACCAATTTTCAAGAAAATCTGATGATGTTGAAGCTGGATTATTTCCTCATTTTAGTGGAGTGAGAAAAACATATCAGGCAAATCAGGCAAGTAGCTCTTCCTAGGTCCGTGCCGGATCATGTTTTGATTTTATTGGAATGTGGAAGTTGAAATAAGAAGCCACTTCCTTTCAGGTTTAAGAGTGTGGTTGGAAGACTCATTCTGGAGTTGGTTATGGGCTGGTGGGAGAGTTTCAAGTTCCAAGTTTCATCATTCATGCAACTTTGTGTTTTGTAGGAAACTCAAAGCATTGAAAGAGGAAGTTGAAGTCTAAAAAGAAAGAGGAAGTTGAAGGATGGATAAAGGAGGTATTCAGTAGGATGGATTCTATGATGAAGGTTATCTTTCATAAGTTAAGGATAGTTACAGACTGTTGTCAATACTAGATTATTCTCATGGACATGAACTAAAAATAGAGTTTAAGGAGCCGATGAGGAAAAAGAAATTTGCTGGAGGCAGAATTCCCATCCTTCATGAATCAAAATTAGGAATAAGAACACCAAGTTTTCCACATGATAGCAGATGCTAGAAGAAATTCGATACCAATTTTCATTTCGAAATTCATAGCATATTAGCATGTTGCTAGTCAGGATGAAAGCATTCAAAAATTTGTATTGATTTTTATAAAGAATTGGCATCGTTAGACTTTTTTTTATTGGTATCTTTAGAGTTAGTTAGATTCTAGAATATAATATTGGGAATATCATCTTCACAATTGGAGATATGCAAAAAACTATATTGCCTGTCGAACCGACCATCAATATATAAGCCATCACACAGCCTACTGGGTATCCACTGAACCCAAGGAGAGAATTCTATGACTGGCTACAAAACCTACTTGATTCCTTTTTCCACATGACAGAATTTACTTCCAATTTTTTTTTTCAATCCGAGCTATGAAATTCATTGTTGAATAGAGTACTTACATCGCCAAAACACCCCATGAACCTGCCTAGTTGGGTTATTGAATATCATTGTAGAATTATCAGCCTAAAAGCAACTTTGACTTCCTATTCAGCAGCATAAATGTTATGTACTTCTTTTCAGTTTTGATTCAGTCTATGGCTATGAGGTTTTCTAACTCTACAATTTTTCTACGAGCAATGTCTAAAATGGTGAAACTGAGTGATGATGAAGCACTCGAGATAATTTTGCATTCTCGTTGTCAGAAAGGCCGTCTATTATATTATTTTCTAGTGCAACAAAGGTGATTATTGGCTTCCATTATAATCAGTCGCGGTATAAATGAATAAGTATGCGTCCTACTTATTTGTCCACTCGTAGCTAAATTAATGGTGTTCTTCCGAAATCAAAATGAATCCATCATTGACAGTTAGTTTCTTCCAAATTATACCGAAGTTTTAGTAAGCAGTTATCATATGCCTATCTTGTAAGGTTAAATCAAGATTCCTTAAACCATCTTCTTCATTAGCTTATTTTATTCTCTATAGTCAGGCATTTAAGTCAGTTTTCATCCACTTAATACAATGAAAACAATGCCTATAAGTTAGATTGACACTTATACATTAAGCATTTACTTCCTTCACTGATTTTTATTTATTAGTGTAACTCATATTATGTATCCACAATTACTATTTTGCTACGAGATCCTTGGCGTGGTTTTAAGTTTTGATTTCGAGAGAAGTTTTGCAATTTCAGAATAAGAAAATTTCACATAAATTTTGTGATGTTTCCCTTAATTTTGTACGAAAATTTCAAGGTAAGGGAGGTATTGGTTTAAGGAAATTTCGGAATCATTCAAAAGGGGAAATTGCGCTAAATTTAAGGAAATTTAAAACCATGGTCCTTGAAGCTTCACAAGTCAACCTTACCACTGTCAACTTTTTATGACAAGCTTCTTGAAAATGTTCTTTGCAATTAAAAGAAAATATTATGTGAACTGTATTGAATATCATAACTACAAAAAAGTTTGTTTGCAGTAGTTGTGCTCAAGATATTGGTTCCAAGTTATCATGGTGTGGGTGGCATACGGACCACGGTTCTCTCCCTGGTAATCAAGTTTTCTCCTTATCTTTTTTTGTTTCTTCTATTTTGCTAGAGCTTAATAGGTTGATATTTGATTACTTGTTGCATTTCAATGATGGAATAATAAACTTACCTATCATCAGATTCATTGATATGATACTGATCCAATACATCAAATCTTATTTCATACATGTCCATGTGTATCAGTAATTACAACACAAATCACCTTTTAAATGTGTTAATAGCTATCAGTTAGCTCACGTAAGTATTTTTTTACATCTTTTCTGAGAAACAGCTGCACCATGTTCAATTAATTATTTAGACATATGGTGATGCAGGCCTTCAATACTTAACGGTATCTATTAGCATGTTCAAAGTACCATACCCAATTCTTTGGTTTCATCTAAGAAAACCCTCCACATTCCTTGACCTGTAAAATTGTGGTTGCAGTACAATCTGGAAACTTTTTTACGTAATTACATCTTACTTTCTCTATCCAGTTGGTGTTCTAATCTATACACTTGGGGCGCAGTGAGTCATAATGAGTATGTATATTTTGCCTGATCAGTCAGTTTGACGCCTAATTGGACACCCTTAATTCATAAGAGATCTACAGACAATATGCTCAACAATTCCTTTTTGCTTTTTAGGAACCTAAAAATCAAGTTGTAAAAGGGAGAAAAGTGGAAGATATTGGTGTAGCTTAGAATTGCAATTTTCTACCAGCCACCAATGATTTTAGCTAGGGAGAAAAGTGGAAGATGTTGGTCTAGCTTGGAATTACAGTTTTCTAGCAACCGCCAATGACTTTAGCTTGGTGAGTCTTATTGAAAACTTCAATAACATTTATGACTTTATCTTGGAATTACAGTTTTCTAGCAACCGCCAATGCTTTTTAGGGTTTAGGGTTTAGGGCTTAGGGCTTAGGACTTGGGTTTATGGTTTAGGGTTTAGGGTTTGGGGTTTGGGGTTCGGGGTTTAGGGTTCAGGGTTCAGGGTTTGGGGTTTAAGGTTTATGCTTAGTCTTATTACACAACTGTACACAAATTGTATGCTTAGTTAATGTGCACAATGACTACACATGCACAGCATAGCCTAATTGCATTAATGACCATACCATCAGGCTTTCACATCGGTGGAAGGTACTGATTTAACTGAGATTAGTTATGATTCTAAGATCATACTATGGTGAGGAAGTTCTGGATGGACTGATTATATTGGTTGAGGGATTTGGCCATCCCAATATACCCCATTGTATTTTCATCTCGATAAACGT
>JAUPMG010274169.1:0-19031 GCA_031762675.1 Pachysandra terminalis | reverse complement strand
TACTTGTTCCTTAACATGATACTTTCTTGGCGACATTGTTATGAGCTTATAGCCACACAAGTCATTATCATACATAACTGAATGCCCTTGATTCATGTGATTATCCTTATTCATAAGGTTAGAGGTAAAATCAATATCTTAACCTTCACATCCTTCTAACCAATGTTATTTTAATTTTAGTTTTGTCTTTAGTTTTTAAATTTAATTATCCTTTTTATCTTTTTACCCAATCAAATTAGAATTAATCTAGATAATTTGATAGTCTTAACCCCATCGGTCATTGAGGTTCGACACCCTCAACATAGCCCTATCCTAAAAGGATTTGTTCTATTGTGAGTGGTTTATTATTGCACATCAGTGACTCTAGATAAGTTCATTGTGTGATTGTGTTGGGGTGGCTTTCTACCATGGGAATTATCCCCAAAAAGGAAAGAGGGTGGATTTACTACCTTGGGTATTATCCCCTAAAAGGAAATGGAAAAGGGGTGGCTTTCTACCATTGAAATTATCCCCAGAAAGGAAAGAAGGTGGCATTTTAGACCTTGGATCAGAATCCCCTAAGGGTCCGTTTGGATCGCAAGAATTCAGGGGTGGGTATTGGAATTTGTAGGTGTGAATTTCAATTCTTGCGTTTGGATGACCAATTCCCATGGGACTTATAAATCACGTGTGCGTTCTAATACCGCACAATTCCCACAGTTCTTTAGAATTGTAATTCAGAGGAGGGGGGGGGGGGGGGGGTGTTATTGTAATTCCCATGTAAGTGGGAATTTAAAAAAGGATGAACTCCACGTCACCACCACTACTCCCACCACCACGCCAGCTTCGCCACCATCATCCCACCACCCACCACCATCACCACACCACCTTCACCACCACCCCATTACCACCACCACCACCCCCACCTCACTACCACCACTACCACCAGGCAACCGTCACCACCCCCACCATGCCACCTCCACCATCCCACCACCATCACCACGTCACCTTCACCACCACCCCCACCCCACTACCACCACCACCACCACCACCACACAACCTTCACCACCACCACCACCACCATCCCACCACCACCACGCCACCTTCATCACCATCCCCATCCCACTACCACCACCACCACTACGCAACCTTCACCATCACCACCACCACCACACTACCACCACCACCCCACCAACACCACCATGCCACCTTCACCACCATCCAACTACCACCACCATCCAACTACCACCTTCACCACCACCACATGACATTAAGATGAACTATGAATTGTGGAATTTATGTTGAGATTGTGATAATAAGCAAATGAGCAAAATAACATGATAGTGATAATCTTGATTTCTTAACTGTATTGATTACATGACTAAGGTGGTAATGTTTGGTGAAACTTGCATGAATTAACATGACTTATCATATGAATATGAAAATAGTCATTGTAGTTGCTTTGGATTATTCCTACTAGGCCTCCAAGCTCATCCTTATTTTGGAACAGGTGGACCCCTAGAGAGGTGATGAAACCAAGACTGGAGACACTAGCAGGCTGTAAATAAGAGTATGGGAACTTTCAAGATTAGGAGTTTTTGTTGATTTTTTACAGATTTATCAGTTTCTAATTTGACCCCTAGTGGGCAGTAATAATGTAATTATTGATTTGATTGGATTTTGTTTATTATTGTTGAATTATGGCAAAGGTTTTTGTTTAGATTTCATGAGACTTCCGCATATTTTAGTTTTCTCTGTTGAACCACTGGTTGATTATTGGTTTGGCCGCATCCATGGTTTGGATCCGAAGGTCATTCCCTTGGAAATCCTTGAGATCATATACCTCAAATTCGGGGCGTGACATAATATGATCAATACAAGCAAGTATAAGCTATAATAAGGAATTTAACTATCAAACCAAACATAGCCTTTACATGCCTAGAATGGACCCCATAAAGATAAGAATGGTGTACCGATCCAACCAAGGCAATGTGTAGACAAGACATAATAATATGCATGAATACAGTCAAGTCTACACTAATGAAATCACAAATAGACAATGCAATATAAGATATTATAATGAAATTTAACATGGTCTATTGTAGATTCCATATACCATCCACAAGTAATCACTTATTGAAAAGTAAACTTCAAAACACAAGGGAATACTTTGATAGTTATTTGGAAATGAACAGAAATAAGGTAGTTAATACAAGTTCAAAACATGAAACAACTAAAACACCCCAAAAGAGAAGATACGAAAGAAGCTCCCAACTATTCCTTATTATCATTCAAAGGTGGGGATGGTGGAATATCATAACCAGCATTCCTAAGATCAGAAGAAATCCCAGATAGTCTCCTCTTTGAGTGATCTAATAGGCTCCTCAGCTCCAAGTATCGAGCATTAGACTGGTGACGAATCTCTCTGATCTCAGTAACAAGAGATTCTAGTAAGTCTCTGTCTAAGAGACAAGAGTCTGATTGCTAGAGAGTACCCAGTGAGTCATACTCCAACTCCTCTCTCTCATCTGCTCCAACTGCATCTTCCACCACACTGTCTTGTTCTGATGAGAAGTCCCTAAGTCCCATTTTGGACAGATTAGCTTTTGAAAAAGCTATCGGGTAGATTGGAACAGCATCAATAGACACCCACATACCTGTTCTTTTGCCCAACATAGTAAGAATATAACCAAAGGGGCAGACACCACGAGGAATAGTAATGTAAACAACAATGGTGCGACATATAAGTGAAGGAAGACAAATCTGAATGCCAGTCACCGCCAAGTATAGAATTTGAATCATAAATGTGGATAATTCTGACTTGTTCCCAATTCTTGGATATACATTAGATGTAAAGAAGTGATGTAAGATCCGATAGGAGGGACGAAGGTAAGAGACCTTAAGGGACTGATCTTTGTTAAGATTTACATCAGAACCACAGGGTTGTCTAACTGTAGCCCTTAACCGAGACGAGTCGAAATCTACTAAGGCCTCCGGTAGATGAGACAAGTTCAGGTGATGCTTTCGACATCCTTCCTTTCCAGACAAACTCGAATTGAAGGGTAGATAAATCATATGAAGAGATGTTACTTAAGACTACCTTTACAACATGAGGAATTGCTAGACATGATGTTGGACCAACCAATGTTTGCAAGAATTTCAATGATACCAGATTCTATTAGATGGTTGATGACAACGGTCTGCTCAACACAAATAGCTTTGTTTTCCAATTTTGTGGACATAGCTCGAGCAGATGCCCAAGATGGAATGAGATCCGGACAAGATCTCGATTCGCTAGGAGAGGTTGATGATGAAGCCTTCTCCTGGGGTGGTTTCTTTGCCCTAGATTTGACCACCATAATGTTGAAGACACAAAACAAAATGAAACCCATAATTCTACAGATAAAGAGACATAAGAATACTAAATGAGAAAGCCCTAAGGTGGGGAAACATAAAGCCTAAGACTAATGCTAGTTTACAAGGGTTTTTAATGCCAAAATTCCGTGCATGAAGAGTAATTCCTACACAAGCCGGTCGACCGGTCGAAATAGACGGTTGATCGAGCACTTAAAAACCCAAAAAGTGTTCGAAAAATTTCAGAAAAATCACAAGATTTCTAAAATTTAAAGAGCACTTTCAACCACACGTGAGGTGTGCACATCAATAGAGATAAATGAACAAATCTCATAGTTTGAACTAATTGTGTACACAAATATGATTTTACGAAAATGCCATGTGCACACATAGTTCATGTATCATATACTTAGATGTTTTAAGATAGATCAAATTAAACAACACCTTCGTATGTGATACCTGCCGAAGAGATTACTCCTCGGGGCCCATAGACTGGGACTTGAAGTAGGTTTAGGTGGCATTCCAGACTTGCTTCCCTCTACTATCTTCTTAAGTTTTAAGTCCTCGTTCATCTGATGGATCAGGGAGAACAATTCCTTTGAACGTTTAAGGTCAATGGAAGCAGAGTTAGGATCCTGAAAGACAGAGGACTTACCCTTATCGAATGGAACTGTAGAATTTAAAGGGTCAGTCATTACTGTCTTTTTCTCCATATATTCAAGTTTATTCGAGATAACAGGACCATGAAGTTTCACCTTGCAATTTGCCGCAAGATGTCCTTTCCTTCCACAGTTATGGCACATAACATATTTTGAAGAATTTCAAGATATTCTAATCGAATTTGTCTCCTTCAGGGACAAAAGTCATGTCATACGTAAAAGAAGAGGTGGAAATCCCTTCTTTTACAATATAGCAATGGTTAGGAGTTTTAAGACCTTTCATGACAATCTTCCCAGATTTGTCAATGATCTTATCACGACCATTTTTGAAGATCATTGTTTGTCCACTGGCACAAAGTTGTGACACACTTAGAAGATAATGTTTCAAACCTTCTACGTGGAGGACATCATCAATGGTAGGCTTTTTAGGAAATTTAACGGATCCGCTACCAGTGATTTGTGACAGACTACAATCCCCACAAGACGCAAATCCTCCTTTGAGATATTCAAAGGTGATGAAAGAGGATCTATCTTCAAACATATGTCTAGAGGCCCCACTATCTAGGTACCACCTATAGGTAGGTTCTTCTTACTCTCCCTTGTATGAACAAATATTTTAGATTTCCAATCATGATTGGTCCATGCGTGGGATAGGGATGTAGTTCCACTAGGGGAGCTCTTTCTCCTAGCCCTCTTATTCTTAGAGTTACCCTTACTAAATGATTTATATACATTAGTTGAGGAAGGGGCTACTAAGGAGGAGGTATTTACACTTCTCCCTTTTTCCTTAAGGGTGGTGTTCATCCGTGCACGAGTAAGACTACACACAAGGTGCAAGTGCCTGGAATCATCAAATGTCAATTTCAGTCCTAGAAGTGCTAGAGGTAGGACTGCCAGATGAAGACTCACCTAACTCAACCACAGGGATAAAGTTGGGTTTGTCATGAATCTGACTCACAGAGTCAAGATTCATCTCATCTGAGGACAGGTAGATATTTCTAAACTCGGCTATTAACTTGAGCTTTTAAATGTGAAGTTTTCTAACTCTAAGCTGCTTTGAAGAACATTCCGGCCAAACAATTTATTTGCGAATCTTCAAAGGGGTCCTTTTGTATAGATCTTATGATAGGAATAGAATCCTTTGGAGGAGACCTGGGAGTCCTAGCCATTAACATGACTAAGTCATCGTCTTTATCCGAGGTAATCGATTCTAACCCGGATTTGGATGATTCCTCCCAAGTGTTAGCAGCCATTGCCTTACTATTAGATTTACTTTTAGATGGGCAACTGATAGCTATGTGTTCATACCTTTTACAGGTATAGCACTAGGTTTCCTTTGATACTTCCCTAAGATTAGATTTAGGATAAGGCTCTTCAAAAGATTTACCCTTTTTGGTTGGACTCTCTCTTCTTTTAGAGACATGCCTTACAAACCTTTTTGCCAATAAGACTAGGTCCTCTTCTTTAAGACTCACACATTCGTTTTTCGTTTCTTTTTCTTGTGATCTCAAAGAATTTGAGGCAATCGAATTCCCTTTAGGAGAGATCTCAAAGTGCAACTCGAAGGTGTGGAGGGATCCTACAAGTTCTTCAACTTTTAGGAGGTCAATTTCCCTACACTCCTCAATGGAGGTAACCTTCACCGTGAATCATTCCGGAAGGGATCATAGGACTTTTCTACAATCTTTGAATCCGGAACGGATTCACTTAACCCCTACATGAATGTAACTATGTCATTGAGCTTCGCATAGAAGTCAATAAACTTTTCACTATCTTCCATATTGATATTTTCAAAACGGGTGGTGAGAAGTTTGACTTCAGATCTCTTGATTATAGTTGTCCCCCCCCATGGGTCATCTCTAGAATGTCCCATGCATGCTTAGCCTTCAAGCAGATGCAAATTCTTTGATATTCATCAGAAAAGATTGCACATGTGATTGCATTGAGAACTTTGGCATCAGCCGAGCTCATCCTTTTATCCGCTTCGGACCATTTGCCAAAGTCGAGATCTATATGTCTCTTTATCTCATCCAACTAAACCTCTTTGGTGAGAAGAGACCACAGTCTACTTATCGCAAGTAGAACCGTGTCATCAATAGACCGCAAAAATATCTTCATTTTTGCTTTCCAATGGGCGTAATTTGACCCATTGAAGAACGGCGGTCTAGTGACAGATTGTCCCTCAAATTTGGACAATACTACAGATCAACTCGAGGTCGTTAGACCTTATACCCAAGCATGAAACTCTGATCCCAATTGAAAGTGTAAGTAGTAATTACCTAGAGGGGGTGTATAGGTTTTACGCCGATATGCAAAATTATTTGGGCCCTTTTTATAACCTATTTAATTATGATAATTTTTTTAACAATTATGAGGAAATTGAAAACAATAGCTCACATATGTTGATAGTTATGCATACAACTATATGGAAATAAAGTACAAAAGCAAACAATCAGCACATGGGATTTATAGTGGTTCGGCACCCCAGCCTAGTCCACTCCCTTGAGATACCACCTGTGGGTTTCAAGGATTTCACTTGGTATGTTTTGTTCACTACGGCTCACCTCCAACCGTACGAAGAATTTACTAACATTATCTAAGCCATTACAAGGGTTTCAATGGCTCACCCAAAAACCACTACGAGGTTTCACAGCTAACCTCCAACCACCACGAACTTTCACGGCTAACCCCTAACTCCATGGTTTCATGAAAACCTCAAAGCATTACAATTTTTAACCTAAATTAAAAAAAGGACAACTTCTATGAATTTTACCCCAAGTGAAGATCATTCGTTGTGAGCTTCGATCCTCGTTTTGCGCTCACGTTCCTCGCTCCTTTCTGCCTTGGATGTTGTTGTTTATGCTTGACAGAAACGAGGGCCTTATAGCCCTAGATGTGTGTGTCTGTGTGATATGATTTCAATGCCACACAACAAAGGGTAAGGACTTGGATCTCGATCATTCTTCTTCAAATTAGTTGACATAGAATGTAAATTTCATTATGAATGGGAAGAAGATGGAAGGAGAGGATTTCTCTATCCTAAAGGAGAGCAAAAAGCTCTCAGATCTAGATCTAAGGCTTGGGAGAAATTCTGTGCGGGTCCTTTCGCGTTTAGATACACAACTCTAATTTATAAAGTTTTTGAATCTTGCATCCGTTCGTCGATCAGTCAAACTGGTCGGTCGACCAGTGGCTCCACTGATTTATGTTAAATTTGAAATTCAAACTAATCGATCAGATGGAAAAACCAAACCGATTGACCCTTCGAACCGCCGGTCAACCGGACCTTTCAGTCGGTCGACCGGTAGCACTTAGGGTTTCCAAAACTGACTTAGGGCTTTGAGTGACCGGTGAGCTATTGTAACGACCCGAAAAATTTCGTAAACCTAGAAAGGGTATTTTATTCATTTGTCAGGCGAGCGAGGTTGGACCAGTGAATTTGACCAAGAGAAGAGTAGAACATGGTGTGAGAACACCCCAGACTTAGAATTAGGTGGTAAAACCTTGAGACTTGGGTTAGATCACCAATTAAGTGAAAACCCAGGTAATGTAGACCAAACAGGACCTTAACTTATGGTGTGGAGTATAAATACTCCATTTTGTCTCATAACCCTACATTTTGGCTGAGATTTAGAGAGGAAGAGGAGGAGGAACCTAGAGCTTGAAGAGGAGAATTTCACATCAAGGCAATCGAAGAGGAACGCATCAACGGAAGATGGAGCATGAGGAACACACGGCTACTGCAATTCAGGCGAGTAATCTCACAATTTCTTGGGTATTTGGGCAAAAACCGAAATACCAGTTCATATAGAACTATTCTTCATGTCATATATGATAATAGTTGATAATAATCATGCATTATTGTAGCATAATCATAGAAATCTAAGATTTAGGTTAAAAACCCTAAACTAGGGTTCATAAGGTTAATCTAGCATAATTGTACTTTAAATTCGTGTATGGATGGTTTAGAATGCCTAATATTTGGTTAAAATGTTCTTAGGAATGTTTTTGAACTTAGTGGAAGTGTTGGTTTGATTTGTAGTTGCATGGGATAATTCAGAGAACCCAGAAGAATTCCCGAATCGCGTCCGTCGGTGGATGGTTGGTCCGCCGACAGTGACCCTACTGAGACCAGACCCGTCGTTGGATGCTCGGTCCGCCGAAGCATCTGCCAAACAGATTCATAGGGGGATATTCGTCCATCGAGGAATCTGCCGACAGGGACCTAGGTGTTTTGGAGATTAGACCCGTCGGTGGATGCTCGATCCGCCGAAGCATCCGCTGACCAGATTCGTCGGGGGATCCTCAGTCCACTGAGGCACCCACCGACTATTGAAATTTTGTTTGACTTATGGGGGGTTCGGTCCACCGAACAGACCCCGTCGATCTACCGAGGACCCACCGACGGGGCTTGTTTGAGGGATTTTCAGAGGAGTCCTTTAGGGGAACTAAAGTGGAATACTTCCATTGATGCATCCACAAAAGAATGGTAAGTTTTGTGAGTGTTTGGGAGACCGGGAAAGACCAGTCTACCAAGTGGGTTGCCCGACTAGACCCACTATGAGACTTCGACCTTGTGCGTCATGTGAGGAGACTTGAGGATGTGCATTGGATTGTTTAGAGTTGGATGTGTGCGGCTACAACTTGTATGCCACCACGATAGTTATAACACCACCTGGTAGTGTGGTGGACTTGTGATTGGACTAGGGTTGATACTGAACCCTGGTGATAGCATAGATTCACTGAGACTAGAGTGAGACCTGTTGTGAGGTCTGAGGTTGGTAGAGACCTACCCGGACCTGCAGATTATACTGGAAAACTTTATACACTTCAATACCCTGATAATGTTATAGTATCAGTTAACATGAACACGTAGACTTAACCCTATGCTATGAGGTGATTAATTATTGAGGTCAGAGTTATAAGTAAGTCCTGAATAAGTAAAGAGGAATAGTATGATTACCCTTGCTTGACTTTTATGCATAGGCATGAGATATGTATTGTTTTTTATGTTTATGCTTAATGATGAGCATAAGACTAAATGTTGTGGAGTAAAGGCCAACGATGTAAGTCCTTGAAACACTTGGTTATATCAGTTCATTTCATTTTATGAATAAGCATGAGATTAGTATGATGTTGTATGTGGATAAGAATGAGCGTACTGCATATGTGTGATGATTCGTGAGTGCTTCTAAATGTGTTAGACATGGGAGTGTAAACCCATGATGTGTGATGACCTGATTGGATGTAGATGCTTTTGTAATGTCTTGTTTTCCATTTACTACATTAAAATCTAATTGAATCATAATGCTTAAGCCTTGCATTTGACTTCATGGTCGGGATGACCAGCGTTGCCTCAACTCCATAGTGAGTTGGGATGCTGCCTCGAGATTCAAAGTGAGGGTGAGGACAGAGATGTCCAATAGACCTAGAGTGAGGGTGAGAACTAGAGATGTCCAATAGGCCAGAGACAGGGTGAGGACCAAATATGTCCAATAGGCCTAGATGTTTATTTATTTATTGATAAACGATTGGATGTTATGAACTGAGATGTGCCACAGAGGATATCTTGGTGAGCCCCGGAATTCATACCCACGATAAAAAATAGAGGTGACGCATGACTCCCCATGGGTTGTGACTCCCTACAACTGTATTGTACACACAGAATCGGCGAGGCATCCTTAGCCCGAAAAGGGGCCATGACTCCTAGAGTGAGTTGCATGGTGTTGCAGTCCGGATCAAGCGTGAACATCCAATGATCATAACGGAAGTAATAGCATGCATATCATGTGGTTGCGATTGTACTATGATTTGTGAAAAGAGAGACTTGATTCTCTTGAGAGTGAGCATGGAGCATACTGCATCATACTAGTATGTAGATGTGAGTGGACTATCATGCATGATACCCAAACCTTGTGAGTATGGATGAGAGAATTTCATAGTAGGATTTATATTACTATTGGAACTGTGTAATGTAGTTAATAAGGTTAGATTCGTGAGAACACTATAGATAATATTACGAAAATAAAAGAATGAATGGTAATTAAGACAAGGACTAATCCAATAAAAGATTAGAACTGTTGAGAGTATTGGTACAGAGTAATAATCGCTTTATGAATAAGACTTCATATCAGATAACTATAAGATGATGACAGTAGAATTAAGTGTATTCAATAGGCAGAATCATATAAATGTGAGAAATGAATTGATTAAATACTAGTAATCACTCATAATAAAATTATGATTTGAATTGCATAAATACATGTAATGAACTATCACCATAATCATAAGCTGATTCACAATAGTCAAGGACATAATGACATGGAGATTGAGAACTATTATGTATTAACATAATCCACCTATATGGTATTCCATATTTATTACTGGTTTGTGTTTTTGAGTAAATACCCGGTTATTGTGGGTTTACTCGCAGCTTTATAGCTTACCCTTGTTGATATATATTTTTCAGGTCGCTGCTTACTCTGATAGATAGCTGGTGGGCTTGGGTAGAAGCTTCAGCTTTGTAATGGTTAGTAATGATCCTGGTAAGACATATCTAGTATTTAATATTATTTAGATTTGTCTCTTAATTATTCACTTATTTGCCACCTTCTGTGGAAGGGATGAGAGTTGCGTCGCTAGATTCTAGTAAGTGATCCCTTAGGGGTACACCCTGGAATTGGGTCGTGACAGCTATCCGATCAATTAGGATTCAACTGGATGCTGTGGCCGGTCAACCAGGCACGTGCAGATCGCACAGACCAGCAATGGTCTACTATGCGACCAGCAGAGGGACCGATCTGTCGGAGACTGACCGAACACCCTGTTTGGTCGACCGGACCCATAGTCGGTCAACTAGTGCCCTTGGGAAAGCCTAATTTCACAATTCTATGACCATTTTTCCCAAGGTCCATCCACGAATGGTATCGACCATCTGTGGGCAATCTTTGGTTATTCGGACTCGCATCCAGATGGCCAAGGATCGCGGAGTGTACCTTAACTAGGGTGGTTACTCCAAGTTCCCTTGAAACAAGTCAATATACAATGAATAGTGTGTTTATAGGGGCTATCTAGTGCATGTGTGTTTATACCTTTCGATAGGGGACCAATTCCGATAGATGCCTCGTTGTTGCTTGGTCTTCCTTGAATCCGCGACTCATGGTCTTCAATATGCTCAATTATAGACACTCAATGACCATTTCACAGCATTGAAAAACCCGGAGAATGTCTAAGAAAAATCCTATGACATTTACAGCCACAATGGAAGACGTCGCGTTTTCCGAAGTGTCATCATCCACAAGGGTATTGCATTCCTCTGATGGTCTGACATCACAAGATGCATCTCCTTTGGGGGTGGAAGGAGGCAAATCGACTGTATTAACAAATTATTTTTAAGGAGGACAAAGATCTTGAATATCAAAATCATAGGAAACATAGTGTACCGTGATTTATTGGTTGATCCGAGGTTTGGGCATTTATCAATGACCCATGCCTTTCTTCATGGATCGAACGCTTAGAAGTACCCCTACCTCCAATGTAAATTTTCAAGGACTCATATTCTGTTTAGATTTTCTTCGTATACTTCATAATATTCGATAAATGAGATTCCACAACCTACACAACAATTTGTTGGTATACTTAATAATGTTTAAGGCAAATGGTTAGTTTATATTAATTGAGAAGAATATAGATGTATGATCAACAAGCCACAAAGTGGAGCATATAGTTACATAAGAAACTACCAAACCAAATTAAGACCTATCTAGCATCTCAACCTCGACACAACATATGAGCACATAGTCCACACCAGAATCAGAACATAGAAGAATAAAACATACAAGGAATCCCTACTAGTTCAACACACAAGAAATCCTACAACAGCCCAACCAACTCTGTCAGTAGATATAAAGTAGCATCACAAAGTGGAACCAAGATGCTGCCATGAGATTTGTTTGGCTCATTATCATTAATAACCAAGGCATCTGGACAAAATGGGTGAGATGTAACCTCATAAAGGATAACAACTTTTGGGTCATGCAATGTCCTAGTAGTTGCTCTTGGATTTGGAGGAAAGTCCTCAGTCTCAAGAAACTTGCTAGAAGTTTGGTTGGGCATCTGATAGCAAATGGTTGCAACACGTCCTGTGGTGGGATAGGTGGCATCCCCTTGAACCCCTGCACTTAATGGTGTCTTACAGAACCCTCTACTAGGAAAGTTTGTGCAGATTTGGCAAGGTGAATTCTATTATTGTTGATGGTTGCTGGAACCCTCCTGTGAGTGAGTCTCTTATTCTGAGGGAAGTTTGGGGCAAGCTTGATCAGGTTGCTCTGTTTGCCGGTAGGCATGAGGACAAGGTCATTTGAATAGCTTGATAATAAGGGTGTTTTCAATATCAGGAATACCTGTGAAGCTTTGTGTCAGGGCTCTACTGAGGTTGGGTAGGGTAACATTATCTGATTCAAAAGGCTCATTGGGTGGCTTGCTGTTAACATGAGATTGCTTACACAAGATAGACTTCTAGCTTTCAGGATCCTAGGTGATGTCAATTGTGTGCTATGCAGACAGGTGAGGGATTCTCATGATCACCTCTTTACTCTTGGAAGCTGTGGATTGAAGTTATGAGTAAGTGTAACCTGGTTGGCCAGGGTATGAACTGGCAAAAGCAATCAAGTGGGTTGTAAGGAAGTGTACTGGGAATGAGTTTGCAGCACATGTTAAAAAGTTGTGCTTTGGAGCAACTGTTTATCACTTTTGGAGGGATATCAATGCTAGAAGTTTCAGAAATGACTACATAGCTGAGTGCCTTATTGTGGACAAGATCTTGGGTGATGTCTCTAAAAATTCCTCCTCGTTGCAAGGACAGATCATGGATTGTGTGGTTAACAGACACCTCTATTATGCTTGGCATATCAGAGCTACTTTCTATTGTGAGAAGGTGCTTACTGTAAGATGGGAGGATTCCCCAATGAGATGGAACATGTTGAATTTTGATGGTGCAATGACCTGCCTAACGGGTGGATCTGCTGGGGTGATCAGGAATAAGATGGGAGGATTCCCCAATGAGATGGAACATGTTGAATTTTGATGGTGCAATGACCTGCCTAACGGGTGGATCTGGTGGGGTGATCAGGAATAATGATGGTGAGTGCTTGGGGGCCTTTGTTGTTGCCTCTGTCCTCTTCCATGAGCTAGAAGGTCTCTATTTTTCCAATTTAGAATACATATGAAGGTATTTGTAAAGCGTAAGGTCTCACCACAATATAACATTGGCACGAGAACAACTTACTCAACCAAGTCCATATCCTCCCAAAGACTTCTCCTTCTATCTATTTCGACTGCTTCATCCATCTAGAATGCTATGCGTGGTGTCAAATTGTTTACCAAGGATCCTCCGATAACCACTCGATTGTAATAGAGCATCTGTATTACAAATAAAAAGCTTTAGAGTGCAAAGGTGTTTGTAACTTAAAAGATAGCAACAAAATCCATATTATAAGCTAATATTACCTGTAAGAACAGCAGGCAGCCATTGACTCCTTTCTTTTTCCACTCTGGAACTCTTTCATGTGAACCAAGAGTTTGTCCAATAGCAATTTACCCCAACCACACTCAATTTTGTTTTCACATCCAACAACAAAGAAAGAAAATATGAACTAACATCAAGTGAACTCGATGGACATACAATAGTACATATAGCAAAAAAAAAAAAAACTTAAGAAATCATCGTCAGACAACGGTGTCTTCAATCTCTCCAAAACAATTAACACTAATACTACCACTCTTAACTTCAAAACTATTGTACATGTCTACTAACTCTAAAGTCTAATCCCCCGATGTGTCGACATCTAAACCATGGGACGGCATTCCTACGATAAACTCAACATCACTAGGATCAAACACAATTACTTTGTTTGATCCTAAGGTGATGTGTTTCTCTATTGTATCTACCCTCTCAACCAACCATAAACACAATGACATAAGTAGCATAGTACATTGTAGGCTCAACAACCCACCAAATCCTATGCTACGTATCAGAGCTCTTTGAGTCTCATTTAAACTCAAAACTTGTACCAACTTAACGAATCGACCCGGTGAGCATCTCGAAGATATAGCACCCTACAATGGCACGTGTGGGACTAACTCCAACATGGGCTTGCTTCTCATTAGCGACCATCTGAACATATCTATCCTTCTCTTCAGTAAGTAAAGATTTCCAAGACAAACTTGCCTGGCGTGTAATCTAAATCAAACAAGAAAAAACATATTTCTTATAATGTTCAATAATCATTCACATTATAATTAAATTGTGATGGAAACAGAACTAACATTTGAAAATTTATTTCCAACTCTTGAGCCCTTATTAATATTCGTGTGCTCTTTCAAGAATTCTCTGCTGCATTAACACAATATAAGACAATAGTCATTGAACAAGTACCTAAACATGCAATTAATTAAAAACAATTATAGTAGAATACAATTACCTGTATATAATCCAATCATTCGAATGTCTAGTGTGCTACGAAGTACTAGCATCTAGCGATGAATCTTGTGACATAGCCCCCTTTTTAACCATTGTATTTTATATTACTGCAAAACAAAAACAAACAAAAAGAAGGATAAGCAAGAAGCGAAAGGAAAATATCATTAATGACACGATAGAATTTACAATCAAGAACAACAATCCATACTATGGCACACGGAACATGAATCAACCAAGTCAAAATAGAAAATCCTAACAAGGACAACAACCAAAAATGGTAGTTTTCACGACCAATGTTTTGAAACAGTACGAGGCTTTTTAGGATATTTTCAAAAACATTATTAAATTTTATACATTTACAAAAAAACCCTAAAATGTAAAAACCTCTTTTTCTATTTCTTTTTATTATTGTTATTATTATTATTATTATTATTATTATTATTATTATTTTATTTTTTGGGTATGTCCAAGGAAATATGAGTTCCCATCATGGTTTCAAGGATCGGTCTGGATCGGATCGAATCGACCAAGACCGGTTTGGATCGAGATTGGCCAGGACCGGTCCGATCCAAAGCCACAATCCAATTTATTGTATCAAGTGGCTTTGGATCAGACCGATCCAACCGATACCGATATGGATTGGTCGATCCGAACCGATCCAACCAACCCAAATCTTGAGAACAATGTCCCCAGGCATCCTTCCTATCAGCTGAGGCCGTATTTCAGTAACTAGATCAAGTACATTACTTTTCAAAGATTTCACTTTTCACATTAGGGCTTTCATTTCCAGATTCATTGTCACGCCCCAGATCCCGTAACACGGATCCCTATGTGGGATGACATGGATCACGAGGCAAGACCTTCGGGATCCATTTCTGGACCGCGGATTGCCATAGCATTACCAAAAATAAAATGAGATAAAAAAACATTAACTTTATTTCATCTACTCAAAGTTTGCGGAAGGACTACAAATTATTCAAATAAACAAATAAAAATTAAATCAAATGGCTACAGAAGAGCCTTACATAGATAGTTCAAATAAACATGGTCCCAAGTACTTATTACAACATGAAATAATTAAAATCAACAGAAATGTAACTACAACGTCCATCACTCAAAATCGACCTGCAACATAAAGGTTGTGTGAGTTTGGAATACTTAGCAAGCATGATCCAGTCACCATCCACATCATCATCTATGACCAACATCAAGTGATTAAAACAATAATAACAGAAACGAATTACAGATGTTATAACATGATCATGATGCGAGAATAACCAATCAGATGACCTAATGTATGCTCAAGCAAGAAATGCAATGTAATGTGAGTTATGCATATGTTTACATGATATATTAAGTGTCCCTCATTGCAGTTTCCAAAAGGTTTCAGGATCTGTGTCCCAGGAATATACGGTAGTCCCATCTTCGATCCGGGAGCTAACCCATGGTTCGAAGTCCACTATATGCTGATTTAAAAGTGTACAATACTCAAGGTCCAGTCGACCTTACGAATCAACTATGATTCATAACTTATTTCGTGGGCCTTTCAACCCAGGCAACCTATTATTTCCCACCAACCGAGGACACTTAACATTTCATATGAACACAGTATGTATGTACTCTCCTATGGGATATGTATGATAGATCTCCTTAGAAGCTATTCACGCGCCCATACACGTGAATAATCCATTGGAACCCATCATACACATTCCTATGATGCCACAAGTAAACATAAAGAACGTTTCATCATCTCTTTCACAAGTGAAGACCAACTGAGGAGTGTGTCTAATTGGTTAGCACATGCTAAGGGCAACAAGTAGGTTTCAGTCATTGCAGGTACTCGACCCTAGACCCCACTTGATCTCATTAATAAGCACCATTAAGCCCGAACCAAAAGACATCCAAACCCTCACACTGTCTCACAATAGGTTTATGTCTCTACACAGTTGCGCTCGATCGCACTATACTGCGCTCGATCGCAATGTTACAGACAGTAACTCAGATATTACTACCAGCTCTGTTTTTTAGGTTCTAATCACCACGATTTCCTCACATGACATCAATAGGATTTCTCACATTAATTCCTATCCAAATCCAATACTATAACCACATTGTAAACATGTTAATTCTCCTTCATGTATGGCACAAATCTCAAGTATAATAGTATAATTTTGAAAATAGAATTTGATCATAAGAATTATGTAATGCAAGATAAAGAACATATAAGCGACATGATTCAATCAAATCCGTATTGATATCACCATATTTAACAACACATGTGAGATACTAATTTCTCATCAATTATATCATAATCTTCAAAAAACAACAAGATCGATCATGCTAAAACAGAAATCATGTTTTTAACGATGAAATCAAATATATCATCATTTAAAACGATAAAGACGTAGACCGGATAATCTACTTACAATGCTTCTGATTCGAGTAGCAGCAAACGAATGGGAATTCTATACTCGGGTACTCTCCTCTTCTTCTTCCTCTCTTCTAATCTGAAACAAGTATTGTTTCAGATTCACAGCCCTCTCTCTCTCTCTCTCTCTCTCTCTCTCTCTCTCTCTCTCTCTCTCTCTCTCGTACAGTTTATCTTAAGCTCTCAATACTCAGTTCGAATGGTGATACGAACGAAGTGTGAGGATGAATGTATAAGGAGTTGTCTCCCTAACTTCCCTCCCACAACGGCTTAATCAGGGACACGTTCAAGGACACGTCCGTTCAACGCACAACTCGTGCGTTCGAATGGTCGCAGAGAAAGTCTCTTTACAAGACTAACCCCAAAGAAAATACTAAATAACACCAAAACCACTAATTTAAAATTTTAATTATAAAAATACCCTAACACCAAATAAATACACCAACGTTATAGACAAAACAAAAGAATTATCAAAATAAATTAATTAAATAAGAGGAAATCTATTAAAGATCAAGGTCATTACATTCATGATCACCTTCTGTAACAAAATTTTGATAAAGATCATTACCCACAGTAGACTCTGGCTGGGTTATAGGTTTCCGCTCATCAAAAATTGTTTCCGCTCGTCAGAAATTTTTTTCGGCCTGATTTTTGGCATCAAATGAAAAGCTAGGGTACCATTGAACCCCGAGTCCAATGATGAGTTGATACGGGTAGAAGGGTCGGAAGTACCAAGTGCTGCGAATCCATTTCCTGATGACGGAGGGCGTTGAGGTGATGATGGTGGTGATCGGATTACCAAAGAACTTGACGATGAACATCCGACAGTTCATTTTTGTGGTGTAGAGGTCACTGACAGAGATATCGTCATCGTCCTCGATTGAAGGAGAATGAGAGAAGAAGCTTGACGAGTGAACCTTAACAAAGAAGAAATCGAGCAACTCTTTAAGATCAGTTGATCATGTATGGATCGATGTACGACACGCGTCTATTAGATTGGCACACCCTCCAGTAGATAAGCGCCATTTTTAATACGTACTCCATTTGATGTTCGGCTTTGGATCAGACCGAACTAATCGATACCGATCCGGATCGGCCGATCTGGTCCGATCCAAATTTATTATTACTTTCTGTTTTTAAAATACGATCTAAAAGTTGGATCGGACAGGATCGGCCGACCCAATACCGGATCGGCTACGAACCGAGATCGGACGGACCCAGGATTCCGAGAATAAAAACCTTGGTCATCTCCGATAGTGGTCAAACAGGACGGCCCTTGTTTCTCTTCGTTTTCCTCTGATCAACGGGGACTTCCCAACCCCTCTTCCCTTTCCGAAACGTTGTAGAGTTGAGCGATAAGAGAAATGGATTTGGAGTCGGTAAGGCGGCTATTAGAGGGAGGAGGTGAGCACAGTGAAGAACACGCTTCAATCGATGCGTTACCTCAAAGATTCATTGATCCATTTATCATGCAAGGCCTCCATGTTGATATCATTGAACCTGGTCGACTTGTCTGCTCCATGAAAGTCCCTCATCGTTTACTGGTAATGACTCCACTATGATTTTGGCACCAGTTCAGATTTTTTTCTTTTCTTTGTTTCAACTTCGATATATTTTGAGATTTGGGTTTTGTTTCTCTTGGTGGTTTAAGAACGGTGGTAATTTCCTGCATGGTGGGGCGACGGCGGGTCTGGTTGATTTGGTGGGATCAGCGGTAATCTTCACCGTCGGAGCTATGCCGACGACCGGTGTCTCGGTAGAGATCAACATCTCCTACTTGGATGCTGCATTTGCCGACGTGGGTACCTACCGATCTGTTTTGGTTTTCTTTTTACTCCTTTTTATTTCTTGAGTTTGCGTATTTGGGATACTTGTTTTATAAATTTTTTTTTTTTTTTGGAAGGTAAGAGTAATTTGTATTAAAAGAAAGAAAAAAGAAAGTATTTACATGAGGGTCCGTATAACCCCAACAGCCTACAAGAGGTAAGCACAAACATGGACATAACCAATATGACAGTACTCCTATGACAGAGTAGTATCATGAATCCCCTAAGCCTGCATCACTTTTCTGCTTTGAATGGTGTCAGCTATGGTTCTTCTCATTCTAACCACAGAACTCCTGATATCCTCC
>JAUPMG010274160.1:0-19031 GCA_031762675.1 Pachysandra terminalis | reverse complement strand
AATCAATCTACACAAATCAAGCCTATTTTCTATGAACAGATTACATGAATCAAGGATAATTAGATCAACCCATTTCTAGCACTTTGACCAATCTCAAGAGAGATTCTCGCCGCTCGTTATTTACCAGTGAATATGCCCCTATCTGAGCAGTTTCCTTAACATAACTCTCTCTCTCTCTCTCTCTCTCTCTCTCTCTCTCTATATATATATATATATATATCCAACGGATGCTCTGTTCTTAGTGCCTTGCGTGAAATTGAACAGCACATCCGTTGATATATATAAGTTTTATCTGGCCTTGACAAGTCAGTAACTTTAATTGTAGAACAACTGTATGATATCCAATTAAATTAAATGAATGGTTCATTTTATTGTGTAGACCTGAATCCTATTCATTTGACATATGTATATCAAGTAGAGGATGTGTGTTGCTAGTTAATGGGGATTTAGCAGAATCCCTGTTGTTGGGATTCTCTGCTCTAGTTCCAGGGCATCATGTGCCTATTCTCTCTGGCGGACAGCTCCTCCTGGTTCTAGAAGCGTACCCACTGGAAAACATGGAAAACAACAATTCGGAAATCATAACTCTAAGACGATTAAAGCCTCGAGAACAAAGATGAAATTTTGGTTTATTTATTTTTCATTGTCATTCAATTTGAAATTTTGGAAGAGGTTAACAGCCTATGGATAATGACGAATGGATTCTGTCGTCATCGTTAAGTACGTAATGATTGGTTAACTCTATTGCTTGTGAAAGGGTTTAACTCCATTGTAAAAGGTAAAACCCTGTTTTCTGAAAATATATATATATATATATATATATATATATATATATATATATATATATCCTCAACAAATACTAATAGAGGGGCAGTTTCTCTACTAAAAAAAAAAATAATAATTTTGCATTGATAAATATTTGATTAATCAATAAGGGTATTTTAGTAAGATATGATAAAAGGTTAATTTTTCAAACAAACGTTTTAATAATTTTATATGTATCATCATTATCATTATACCTAGCGAGTGTTTTGGACTAAAACTCTTTTTTAGTACTACTCCTCTTTTTGGACTAAACTCTTTCAATTTTATTATATGTTTCAATTACTCGTCTAATTTTTTAATATATTTTTTTTAACTTTTATTAAAAGAAAAAAAAAAAAGAAATACCCCTCTATCAATGTTAGCTTTTGACCATTATAGCCCTCTATCAATGTTGGCTTTAATTATGTTAAAAACATATAAAATTAAATAACTAATTTACCATGTAATAAAAAAAATCAGTAAGTCTGTTACTAGAGATCACATACACAAAAAAGAAAAATTGCATCGAAACTCTTTGGATATAAGTTAGATATGTTATACATAAACTATAAAGGCATTTTTATCCTTGGGATAAATAAGAACTATAAAGGCATTTTCGTCGGTAAAGCATGATGATTTGAAAAACAAGTAAATATTCCATTATTTTATTGTCGGCTACTAACAGAAGGGATATTGTTACACAGTTTCAAACTATAGAGTAGGTGTTTGTTATTTTGAAGATTCGAGGGGTACATCTTAGCATTACACAAAACTTAAGGAGGTGCATTCGTACTATACCCTTATGTTTGAAAATTTGAACGCATCTTTTTTTTTCTTCGTTTTGTTATTAAACAATTATTATGTTATCTAACCCAAGTTAAAAAAGCCTTTTTATGGAGGAAGCCAATTGAAGTTATGGTTGAGGATTCCTATAAATCCTATGTCTTAATAAACAACTTCTTTTAAATTTTAATAATTTTTTATATATTATCATTATCATAATCGGATTTACTGTATAACAGTTAACAGTTATGTTTTCTGTAATGAATTGGAAGTACATTATTACTGGTTCGGAGGACCGTTGTGTCTAATTGTAGGATCTCCAAGGAAAAGCTATGGTCAATAAACTTGAAGGCCACACTGATAATGCCATCCTCTCCGAGCATTGATAATGTTAGAACAGTAAAATTTGGATTTAAGATGCATAAATGGTTGGAGAATGCGATATAGATTAGTTTGTTTTCTCACTTAGAAACCATGTAAATGTTTTTTTTTTTTTTTTTTATCTCCCTGTACTTCTCTTAACCCCATCACCCACCTTCTCTCCAATTGTCCCTTTTCTTCTCTTTGGTAATTTTTTTCTTTCTTTATATTTCAGTTTCTAATTTTAGTTTGTTTCTTTCACTAAAAGATTCAATTATCTTGTTTGCAAAACTTTGATGTTCATTTTTTTATTTATTGAGACTTCAATGATAAATATTTAACTTATAGTAGTTCATCTCTCTTAACCTGAAGCATAATTTTCATCACATAGGGGAAAAAGAAAAACTTTTCTATTGAGCTTGCTTGTATTCTTTCGCCAGTTTTCTTTGTTAGGGCTTTAATTGAGCAGAGCTAGTTCTGCTCGGGCTCGGGCTTGGCTTGCATGAGCCGAGCTTGAGCTCAATATTTAAGCTCGCGAGCCGAGCCCGAGCCCAAAAAGAGGCTCATTATTTTAACGTGCCTGAGCCGAGCTTAGGTAGGCTCGGGTCAGTTAAAGCTCAGCTCGGTCTAATATATGATTATGTATCATATATATATATATATATATATATGTATATAATATTAAAAATTAAATACAAAGTTAGCGGTGGTGGTGGTGGTCTTATATATTAAATACAAAGCATTAAATAAGTTTAGATGTTTTTAAATACAAAATTAGTGGCAGTCTTATATATTAAATACAAAACATTTAATAAGTTTAGTTGTTTTGTTTTGTTTTTTTTTTTTGTTCAGCCTTTCACGAGTCGAGCGTTTTTTCGAGCGGAGCCTGAGCCTTGAAAAAAATAGGGAGCCTGGGCCCGGAATTTTTTTATCGAGCCCGAGCCGTGTCAAGATTTTATGAGCCCGTGCCGAAGTGGGCAAAGCTAGGCTCGGCTCATTTACAACCCTATTCTCTGTTATATTCTTTCTGCATTAATCTGATATGTTGTTTATGTGTTCATTGATCTTCACATAAACTATATACATTCTCTATGAAGTGATTGGTTGATTGAAAAAGATTGTCTTATGGCTATACTACTCTCTACCAATGGAGAAACTTGCCTATTGTTTAATTTAATTACAAAAGTTAATTTGATTTGATTTAAACCACATAGTGGATATGAGAAGACAAAACTCGTCTTCCTCTCTATTGGATGTTCTATATATTTATGATAGAAGATCAGTTTTCATTCTCCTCTATCGTCCTTTCTGTATAGTGACTTTAATCTATTGGAAAGTTTATTGTTTTTACCACGTTGACTTGGGTTGCATAAATATGTTTCAAATTAACAGTTGTTAAACTGTTAATAATCCTTGCGTCATAATGTAGGATAATAGCTCCAATTCCAGAATTGACAAATGAAAAAGGTGGAGTGGCTAGAACATAGCGATTAAAATAGTAAGAAATAAAAAAATGTAGAAATAGAGAGGATTCGAATAAGGTATGGGTGGTTTTGTAGGTTGTAATAAATCTTTAAATAAGAAGGAAAGAAAGATGTCAGGGTATCAATACTTAAAGGATTAACGTTTTATATCAATTGGTTGTGCAGAATATGTCAATCAATTATATCTACTTTCGAAAAAAGTATAACCATTGAGAATGTAAAAATCGGCTATACCCAAATCTTTATGTATAAGGAAAAAAATATCTATTGATTATACTTAATATCATCAATGAGAAATTATACTAATTGACAAAACCAGTCTTCCTCAACTACAAACTACAAATAATCTAGAAATTAATAGAATTATAATTAATTAATGATAAAGCAAAAACATATAGGTTTCTGATATGATATACAAACCAGCCAATTGAGAGCAATGTAAGATGCCAATTCATATAAGAAAAGCACTAGATATTATCTTTAAACAACACAAAGTGATTTGGCATGGAATTTTGATGACATGACATGGGAAAATATATTAACAATGATATATTTTTTTCTAAAAATAATAGATAGGCACCCAAGCTTAGACTTGTATGACTATTCTCCACATGACATGTGTGGATAAGTAAGATTTAGCTTACTCATCCAAATGATGCATAAACATCATATGCAATACTATACAAACAAAACAAAAGTGGAAAACATAACACTTAGAACCATTTTATGGTGCATGATAATCAAGGTCCACCACTATTAACCCCAAAGTTCTTATTATAAATGATAAATGATTATAAATTATAGAATGAAGAACTAGAAGAAGCAATAGACATAATTCAGTTTGGGTTGGGTCGGGTTACATGAGGCCCTAATCCAAAATCGAACCAAACAAATTTATTGAAACAAAATTATTATTCTGATTGAAGAAAAATCTTGCAAAATATGAATTCAATTTTTTTTTTTTTGTGGCTAAATTAAAAACCTTTAGTACTTGCTAAAGTGCTAAACAAAATTATACCAGGAGTCCTAGATGAAGGGTTGTAAATAAGGCTGGATTTGTAAGCTTCTATTCAGTTCAAATGTGACCCAAACTAAAATCATTTGACTCGAACCTAGTTCGACCCGAAGTGAACCTAAATCTATTGTTTCCAAACCCAATCCAAACTCAACTATAATAAAATTTATATATTATTATTATCATAAGATCACCCTTTATGAACATTCATGTGCAATGCACGTGCACTATTGCTAGTATATATATATATATATATATATATATATATGTTAGAAAAAAGGAGATAATATAGCTAGATAATACTTTTAATGACTTCAAATTGTACATCAAAGTATAATCACAATTACCAAGAGAGTGCAGCATGCATGAAACGTTGACAAATCACTCTCTATAAGACGTTTCACACATCTGTAGAGAAATTTCTGTTAAATCCGGTTATATAAATTAATCCAAGTTCTAGTGAGTATTAGATTAACTAATATTATCTAATGAAAATCAAGACAATAACACAAGCAATTTTAATGAGGTTCGGTATACACCTACTCTTCGGGACCACATCTAGATGATGAACAATCCACTAAAACAACCAAGATTACATACACCAATTGGAACTTACACAAATTAAAGACTCCCACTTTGAATTTCGTCGCCATTGTGTAGAATCAACTTCAGGGACTTGTTCAGCGAGCTCCCCTCGACTTATGCATGCATGATTGAACACCCTTCAATCAGCAGCCGCCTTCTCCCGAAGACTTCAAAGTTCTCCTCCCGAAGAACTGGAACGCATGATTGAACTCCCTTCAATCTGCAGTTGCCTTCTCCCGAAGACTCAAAGCACTTCTCTCGAAGCACTGTAAAAACACTGATATGATCTTCTTGAATCACTTGGAGAGTTCACATTCTTCAAGAAATTCAATGTGTATTTATAAAGAAGGTAAACAGATCTTTTCAGATTCTCGGATGACAGACTGTTACAATACTGTTGCAACATTCTGTTATAGCAGATCCTCAAAACGAGATTTGAAATCAGATCAAGTTTTCATTCAAATTCTTCTTCAAATCTACTTGATCTCCATCATGCATCTTCTCAGAATCTTCCCTTATGGATAACCAACCTTTGCTATCAATTAGCAACACTATAATGAAGAGGATTTTGTCTGGTTGGTCACTTGCTTTATTCTAGAAAATTGCCTTCAACTGAGCGGCGGTTTAGATATGCGTGATCTACTGTTTTTCAGAGGATTCTATTCAAACACCAGCTGTAGTGTTTTGCACAATCTGCCACCTTCTATTTATTTGAGAGATCTTCTGAAATTTAGAAGTTTCAACTCACAAACTGTTCCGCATGATCCATGCAATCCTTTTTACTGAAACGGTATTCTTCTTAATGCAATCTCTTTAGAATATTTATAGCTGGTTGTAACCTATTTTTTTTAGAGATTCTTTCCTAAGACATAACAACCACATTAGAATGAAATCACATTCAAAGATGTTAGTACTTACTTAATTTGAATTTAGAAGGATTCGGTCAAATATAGAGTTAATTAGAAGGTGTGTTATTTGCCAAATCAAATCTTGCCAATAATACCAATACACACGTGAGATCTAACAATTTCGACACACCAGAGAAACAACAAGATGTCCCCAAGATACAATAGCCCAACTACACTGTTACTCTTTCTTGTTCTGCACAATACTAAAAGAGAGCGAGCCCGATAAAAAACTACCATTTCATTGCCTAGCAGTAAAATACAAAACAGTAAAAACAGAAAAACAGTGAAGAAGAGAGCAGTTATAGAGATGAAAGCAGAAATCATTCTGTATATTTTCTCAGAGGAAACAAGTGTACTTATAGAAGGGAATCAGAACGTTACAAAAAAAACCCGTTACAAAACCATTTGTAGAAATCAATTACGAGATTGTCGTTGTGAGTAACACGTCTCATACAATTTAGCAAAGCATTAATGCACAATATTCTGCGTTAAGGATTTTTAGAGCCAACGTCCCAAATCTCATTAAACGCCTTGAGGTGCTCCATGGTCCCCCGCACGCATGAGGGCTCCCCCACATCTCTTCACAAGTTCACTTGCTCATGTGAAAGAAATTACTTGTATCTCTGAAACAACTCTTGTTCATTTCTTATGTGGGAATATTCTCATTATACTACACATGCGTGCCCAAGGTTGAAGTCATCTTATATACATTGTAATAGATTTTTAGTAAAATATTTTAACAAACCCCCACATATTGATATGAGTGAAGTTCCAATCCCATTTGGGATCATATTATATGTATATGTATATATATACACATGTCATGTATCTTATGTATAGTACATAATATCATTTGTATTATAGATTATTGTTCCCCTCTTCGATCGCTTGAAGAAATCCACCTTTGGCTGTTATGTATGCATAGTCGGTCAGATGAGGATGACCAATTGACCGCTACGTGGGCATGCCAGAGGATTTGTACTTTCCTCCAAGTGTTCTGAGGGTTTTTAACCCCTGAGATATACAAGCTAACCAAATTAGAGAAGACCAACAACTATCAATTCCAATGAAATTCACTATTTAATAATCAAATAAACATAAATATAACACCAATCAACCAATGGTCTTGTCCGATAATTGTGAAGGTTGTAAACAAATCAGATCATATACCTCGATGCATACTGTAACGACCCACCCCACCCGACACAATATTGTCCGCTTTTGGCTCTCCCGAATCAAACTTCCCAAGGGGTCACCCATCCTGGTACTACTCCTGCCCAAGCACGCTTAACTGCAGAGTTTTGATTGGGTTCACGACCATCACGGCTTTAAAATGCGTTATGTCATAGTAGGGTGTGAATATACATATAAGTACATCACCTTCACTTGCACAGGCGATGTGGGATTGTGCAACCCATAGCCTGCCATCCCTTTGGGCCCGCCCACATAGGTCACTACACATACGAATTCGAATTTGTAGCGGAAGATCTTTATCGAATCAGATGTCGTCTCACGTTGGTATGTGTGATTACTAGAACCACACACAGTAGCATCCACACTCAAACACCTAGATCTCGATTATGAAAATCAGTAGTAAAACTAGATTTCTAATGGAGAAAGAAAAGATGATGGAAAGAGAGAGAGAGAGAGAGAGAGAGAGAGAGAGAGAGAGATTCTCTAGGGTTGGATCAATTGTATGAATCCTTGGGAAGTGAGGAGGAGGAGTCTTATGTAGAAGACTCAACTAAACTCCAACTAAGACTATCTCCTAAACAATATGAGAGAGTCAAACCACATTTAGTCCACAACCAAATATAGACGTCCCATTCAAATGGGGACCCGGGTCGGCCCAACCTAGCGGGCCAATCGAGTTGACCCAACATATATATCCAACAAATCGCAAATGAATGGAACGATAAAAAAGTTTCCAAGATCAAATTGGTGGTTGTGAAAATTTTTCCAAGAAGAGCGATCACCTGAACTACCCAAACCGAATGTGCCAACGACTACCTAAGGATCGGTCAAATATTGCAACAATCAGTTGGGAGGTTAAGGCACACTGAATTGAATGGGAAGGAGATTTGGCTGCTTCGGAAAGGAGTCTCATTAGAAGGTATCGACAATTGCAACGGCCAACTTCTTGAAATCGGGTACTAGTAGTGTTTTGGGTAAGTTTTGTAAGTGTGCAAGAGAACTTTTTTGTGGATCACCTCTCCTTCGATGCCTTTTATTTTTATACATTTCGGGCTTGGACGTTGCACTCCCGATATTAATGATTTCCACTTCTCCACATTCTTGACAACTGCTTGTAATTACTTTCCTTCTTCTGCTACTAATCACTATTGCCCATTCGGTGGTCACACCTTAACCGCTTACCATGAATGGACTTGTGCTCGTAGCCCGTTGCCCATCCATGTCTAGTTGTCATTCCCATAGTTGCTGGGTCCCACTATTTTGAATTGAGAAGAATTCTCGCATAATCCTTTTTGCGCGTAAACATTGCTCTCCTTCCCTTGTCGTTTCAAATCCTTTAAAGTGACAAGGGACTGTACTAAATCGGCCCCGATCTTTTCTTTCGCCACTTGGAGACTGATTGTTGCTCCTTTGTCTTACGATTTGATTGACATTAACTGCTACAACTGTGACTAGTTCGGAAACCTTGCTCGTGATTGCACTGAGCATAAACGGGTATGAACTGACTCAACCTCTAGCTATAGTTGCATGGTGTGCACCGATGCCTTGTTTGCTCATTTTAGTCTTGATTGGATTGTAAATTCCAGATCGAGTAGAGACATAGCCAGAGAGTGAGATGGGTACATGGATTATAGAAGAATACCAGCAGGGAGTCAAAAGTTATACATAAGGAACAATACTAGCGTAGATGCTAGGAGTTGGCACGTACCGCTGACGATGCGAGAGACCTGCGCACTGATGCTTCATGACCCGTGTACTAATGCTTCATGACATGCTCTATGGATCTGCCATTCGTCGTAGTCTCGTCTCAGTAGCAGAGTTACTTAGAATAGGTTTTTTTAATTAATTTCAGTAGAGACTCTGTCTCATTTTTTTTAGAGTCGGTTTTATATGGTATTAGATTTATTTATGATGGTCAGTTTAAACTTGATATTCATAATTCAAGTGATGCAAATTTGGTTTCTAATTTGATTTCTTATGATGATAATGTTATTATTTCTGATTCATTGAGATGGCATGCTAGACTAGGCCACATAGGACTAGAGAGGATGGGCCGATTAGCTAAAGCAGGTCTATTGGGATCACTTGTCAATGTTCAGTTACCCGTTTGTGAACTTATTTCGGCCGGTAAGTCATGTAGGAAACCATTTGGTAAGGTAATGAGAGCATCTGTACCTTTAGAGTTAGTCTATTCTAACATATATGGACCAATCAATGTTAGGACCCGCCACGAAGATTCCTATTTCATTACATTCATCGATAATTACACGCAATATGATTATGTGTACTTTATTTCTCACAAGTCGAAAGCATTAGATTACTTTAGACGCTTTGTGGTGGAAGAAGAGAACCAATTGGATTGACAAATGAAGCATCTTTGTACCGATAGAGGATGCGAGTATGTATCTGATATGTTTCTAGAGTTATGTGAAGAAAAGAGAATCCTTAGGCAATTGACGGTTCCAGGCACAGCTCAGTAGAATGAAGTAGTAGAGAGAAGTAATCATACCATGTTAGACATGGTGAGGTCGATGATAGCGCATGTGTCCCTATCCATTAGTTTATGGGAAGACGCACTTGTGATTGCGGCCTACATCTTAAATCATGTCCCTACAAAGTCAGTTCCTAGCACACCATACCAGTTGTAGAGAGACAAAGCATTTGACTTAGCTCATATGAAACCATGGGGATCGACAGGTTATGTTCATGTCCCTTCCTATTAGAGAGGGAAGCTAAACAAGGGAGTCGCTAAGTGCATGTTTGTGAAATACTCAGAGCACTCTAAGGCTACACCTTTTAAAGTGAACAAACCGACGGGGGTCGAACAAGATTGAGTCATGAGATGTGGATTTCATTAAGGATGATTTCTCAAGCAAGAAGAGATCAGGGATGAATCTCGAGATGAATGAGCCAGAGTTCGGATCAGCAAAGATCACTCCATATCTAAACACCACTGAGAACATCGGTTCTCAAAAGCATCCTATGGATTCTACAGATGTTATGGACAGTAGGTGTCGTTTGTCGCCTAGTGGGAGTGTCCTAGAGGATACGAATTCGAGCAACCCCTTTCATAGTAGCCGTAGACAGATTCCTTGTCGTTGTTTTACACTTGAGGGTGAGTCATTCATGGTTGCCACGCTTAATGATGATGAGCCTGGTTCATACCAAGAGGCGTTATCATCACCTTCTTCGTAGAAGTGAATAACTTCAATGCAAGATGAAATGACATCCATGGAGAAGAACCAAGTTTGGGAACTTGTTGATCTTCCCCCTAGACGCAAGATCATTGGAAACAAATGGGTTCCAAAGATCAAGTACAAGGCATATGGAAGTGTAGAGAGATATAAGGACCGTCTCATGGCGAAAGGTTATACCCAGAAAGATGGTATATACTATGAGGATATGTTCTCACCAGTTGTGAGATTTGCCTCAATTCGCCGGATTCTAGCTATTGTCACACACCTTGATTTGGAACTTTATAAGATGTATGTCAAAACTGTATTTCTCAATGGAGAACTGGATGAGGAGATCTATATGGATCAGCTAGAGGGTTTTGTGGCCGAGGGTCATGAGCGTAGAGTTTTCAGACTCAAACGCTCCTTGTACAATCTGAAACAGTCATCCAGGTAGTGGTATCTTTGATTCCATTGAACACCATAGAGTTTGACTTCACGACGATCGAGAAAGACCACTGTGTGTATGTTAGACATTTATCTTGTCGTTGTATGTTGACAACATTTTTAATAGCGGGGAATGACACAATGAGATGATTGTCGCCATTAAAGAATGGTTTTCCTTTAGTTTTGAGATGAAGGGTATGGGTGAAGCAAATTGCGTGCTAGGTGTTAAGATTTATAGGAATCGCACGAAGAGGCTTCTTTGTTTGTCCCAAGAGACTTACACAAGGAAGGAACTTGAGCATTTTAGAATGCACGATGATAAAACCACTGACACTCCTGTTGAAAATGGTGCTTCATTGCATCTTGGTCTTTGTCCATAAACAGAGGAAGAGAACGAACATATGGCTTGTGTTCCTTGTGCTAGTGCTATAGGTAGTCTGATGTACTTTATGATGTGTATTTGACTTGATATTAGTTTCGCGGTTGGTTTAGTCAGCCGTTACTAGAGTAACCCAGGGCAGACTCATTGGAAGATAGTGAAATGTATTCTTAGAAACCTACGTGGAACAACAAATTACATGCTTTGCTTCCATGGAGCATATTTGCAGCTACGAGGCAACTGTGATGCAGACTGGACATGTGATCTAGATGGTTGTGAGTCGACATCAGGATACACATTCTTGCTAGGTGACGGGACCATCTCTTAGAGTAGCAAGAAGTTTGAGTTGTGTTTTCCACTATGGAGTCAGAGTACATATGTAAGGACATGAATTTTGATCCTTAACGAATTAGGATTAATAGTTGAGTTAATCTAGATAATTAGATTGATCTCACAAGTAACTAGAATTAGTGACCAACGGAACCCTGGCTTTAGAATATTAGACTAACTTAAGAATTTAAATCAAGTTGAGAAGCCAACCTAACCAGGCAACTGAAACTTAGAGATTAATTAAAAATTTAATTATTAAACGAAGTAATAAATCATAGTAGCCGACTTATTAAATCTGCTCGGATCCATCAGCAAAATCCCTCTAACAGAGCCTGCGTATGTGACCTATCAGAAAAGATATGAACCAAAACCTTGATTTACCCCTACTGCTGAAACTATTTACAATCCGACCCGTTAAGCCTATAAATAGAACCCTTAGGTTCCATTTCAATTTTTTCTCAACTCTTCTTCCTCTCTTCTCTCTCTTGGAGCTATGGAGCATATGAAGGAAGGCTATGGAATCGTGAGAGACGGCAAATCGACTTCGGCGAAAGCCCCAAGTTGAGTAACCTATCCTTGAAGTTGATATTTAATTGTGTTTTGATATTTTGACCTAAGAGAAGGGTTGTTTGCTTCATACCCACCTTCTCCAAGGTACTTGGACCATTTACAATGTTGAATGCGGAACCCTAAACCCTGGACCATATATTTAAACTCATATGAGGTAAAAACCAAACCCTAGGTGGAGAGAAAAAGAGGGAAAACCCAAATTTCCACTGTAGATTGAATGAAATTGAAATACAATAATGAACGGACCTTCCTGGGAACAAAACTAAGCTCCCAGCCAAATCTCAGACCTGCTGGCCTTTTTCCTGGCTTCGGCGCACTCTTCGGAGCGCCGAATAGGTCGCTGAATTACATAGGCCAAATGAGGCATCGGGAAGGGTCGCCGAAGGTTGTTAGGCGTGCCGAGAAGCGAGCCTAAAAGGTAGCCGAACTGAACAATTCACCAAAATGATTTGACTTCTCGTCTGTCGAGACCCATTTGGACCCAACCACAAAGTGCCAATCCATTTGGCACACTTTTCCATGTTTAGGCACGCCGAATGGTTGCCGTACAGCTCCTCAGGTCCAAATGGGGTGATTTCAATGCTAGCGCGTGTATCTTGACTAGTTACACGTGTTTGGCCTATTTCCGGGTCAGTTAGATCTTTCATGTGAAACTTGACCCCTCAACCTAACAAGTTGGATTTCTAGTATTAGCCGACTAATAGAGGATTTCGGGGAGATGGGTAAGCATGACCCCCAAACCTCTTATAAGCTCAGTACCATCAAAATACACATGTTGAAATATAAATGGAAGGGATAATACCAGATTTAATCTTCCATTGTGAAATTATGCATATAGATATCTCATGTGGTGAGATATGGTCGTTAAGTCATGAATATGACTTCGTGTATGAATGTATTGATGATAAATGATGTAATATGCCATATTAACCTCCTTTTCTCTTAATCATGAATGCATACTTCAGTACTCTACTGGTAGTGTATAGATGAGGATAAATGGGTAGAATTAGATTCGTTGTGATAGTGGTTAGTAAGTAGGATTAGGTGCTTTATGGTTCTTACTAAGTAGGAGTATATGCTTTACATTCATAGTAAGCTAGGTTATGAGATTTTGCCCATATGGTTGAATGATTGAATAAATGCCTATGAATCTTGAGTGTTGCATTAATAAACTGATTTGATGTGAATGATACAGATGACTTATATCGGCTGTGATAACCCCAGTCTAATACCCCACATAATGCCTTGGGTTTAGACTGTCATTTGGGGATTTGACTTTATAACCCTTCTAGTCCTATGAGAGGACGCTATGATTGTGCCCAAGCTAAGAGTGAACCCACATAGGGAACCTCTTTAGTCTTGAGGGATGATGATGAGTACCCAAGGATCCGCAGGTTGCTGCAAACTTGGAAGATGGTAGGCGACCCAGGGGATCTACAGGTTGCTGCAAGTCTTGGAGTCAGCGAGGCCATGTTCTGTTGAGTGGCGAATATGTATGATTCCCTGAGGGATACCTCAGGTTGCTGCAAGTCTTGGCCGAGGGCCGGTGATAAAAAATAAGAGGTGGGAATTGTGTCCTTTAGGTTGAAAACCCTTAAAACTACGCTGTACACGTAGAGTAGCCCTATTCCAAGGACTGGAAAGGGGGGATGAATTCAGGTTGCTGGAGCACCCCGAGGTGACTTCAGGTTGCTGGAGTACCCTGAGTAAAGGCTGGATCACGTGGGATCATACACAGTTTCACACCTAGACATCATTTACATTTCTGTATTGCATGTGCTACCTTGACATTAGTGCTAGCGCCTCTTGTATGATGCAAGTGGCCTAATTCTCATACTTAAAATGATGCATTTAGTGTAGGATAGACTGGCCATTGAGTAATACCCTGTGAGGCTAGGAGAGAACTTTATATCCTTTAGTTATATTTGGATGCCACAACTGAACACCACTTGCACCTATTTGTATACTACACAATGATCACTGTCACAAACTGCCAAAATGTTGGAACATGAGTGAATACTCTTCATCGTAGGTTTACTCATTCTGGCTTCCAGCTTATGCTTGTTGTTTAACATTTTTCAGGTTCATGAGCTTAGATGTGAAGAGTGAGACCCGAATGGGTAGCGCACTCTGGTATAACATGTAATTTAGTCTAGATATAGACTTTATATGCCTAGAATTTGTAGATTTTAGTTCAAGGTGTATTTAGTTACTTATATCTTACTAGAACTGTTAGAACTTTCACTTATGATGTGATTACTGTTAGCCACACTCGTAGGAATACGGGGTGAAGGTAGCACTTAACTGGAAAACCTATGAAATCGGGAATTTTCGGTTTGGGTCGTGACAACATAGCTTGTTGTGCAGCTGTCCAGGAGGCCATATGGTTGAGGCGATTCTTAAAGGATCTTGGACTCTTTAGAGCTAGCATAGGGAGGATCACCATTTATTGTGATAGCATGGCATCATTGGCCTACGCTAAGGACTCCAAATACTATGACAGGACAAAGCACACCAACATTCGCTATCATTATATCAAAGACTGAGTTTCACATAGAGATGTGTCCCTTACACATTTACTTAGATGGTAGTTGATCTCATGACTAAACCTATAGCTAGACAATATTTTAAGGTTCATGTCAAAGAGATGGGATTACATAGATCTCGTTTATAACCTGATAGAGCTGGATGCGAGACCTTAATCAAGGCGCTTGAGAGTTATGACTTGGATTAAGGTACTCAAGTTGGGTGAATAGATTGCTACTAGACTAAGATCTGTACGATGTTGGAGGTTGACATTACCATTGGTTGGGTCCAGGGCTCCACCGTAGCAAGTGTTGCATACCACATGTGCTATTAGGGACGTTTCCTTTGAGAGCAAGTGAATGGATTTCTCTTTCCTTGTTATGTGATATCAGGATGATCCTAGATTAGGATTGACTTATACCCTTACTACCTGTGATCATATTGTGAAGTTAGATTTGATTATCGCTACTCTAGCTTACTTTGCATCATACGGTCTAACAGGGATTTGTATGGGAAAGCAGTTAGGTCAAAGAAAAATGGCATGAGGCTTAGGGAAGACTATTTGGCATCACATTTAGACTGATACGATTCATAGAGATATGTGTTCATATTTTAAAATTATCTTTTGATGTTTTACATCTTTTTACTTATATGTATCTGATATATATGTAGACTATTTGAATTATTTTAAATGAGCACATTAACATGAATTTAGTGGTTGAATGTAGAGATATGAGCTTGTGGTCATGAGAGATTAGAAATATTCAATCCGATGTGGCTAATTGAGTCTGGGTTATAGATGAGGCTTTTGAGAGTGTATCTACATATCAGTTTTATGAAACTTGATATGGAATCTCTCGTCCATTACTTTGTGCTCTTCAGTCGCACACTCAACAACCTGTATGATTAGCATCCATGATAGAAATATAAGATGTACATGAGACAAATGCACACCAAGTGCTCACTATGGACAGGTGGAAGATGTTGGATTTAAGAGATGGGTCGACCCGGTTGTCCCGACCCGTTTGGACTCACTTGGATCCCCACTTAAAAGGATGTTCATGCTTGGTAAGAGGCCAAGTGAGACTTGGACTCCATATCCTAATAGGATTAGGAGGTAGAGTTGTAGGTGGAATTGAGTTAAGTCTTCTATATATAGAAGACTCCTCCTCCCTACCCAAAATGCTTCACTCATTTGGAGATATCCAGCCCTAGAGATTCTCTCACTCTCATTATCTCTACCTTCTTTTGATATCTAGGTTTGCTCCAGACCACAACCCTTGGTCAATTGAGTGTGGACATCCATGTGTAATTCTAGTAATCTCACATACACAGATATAGGACATTTTCTGGTGCGTTAAAGATCTTCCGCTGTAGATCCGGGTTCATGAGCATCAAGGTACATGATCTGGGTCTTCTACAACCTTTAAGAAGAAAATAAATTATAAGTGGGGAAAAAAAGGCTTTCAAAAACTAAATTGGCCGTCCCATTTCATGATAAAATAATTTTTTTTCCTCTCTTTATAATATTAATTAAATAAAATTTATTTTATTAGTTTTTATTAAATTGTGAAAAATGCAATTCAATATGCCAAATTATAGATTCAACCCAAATTGTAGTGTCTACAGTCTCTCTTGCTTTGTCTTCATCACACTTGACATGCAAACATATGCACTATATATTTGAATAAACTTGCTTGTATCAATTTAGTAATGTATATAAATTTTTGAGTCTCCACCGCAAAAAAAAAAAAAGGTTTCCATGCTTGTACTTTATTTTTGTTTTGTTTTGTTTTTATTTTTTATTTTAAGCTTGCACTTTCATCTTCATTAATCCCTGCATCTCACATAATTTATCCAACATACGTAATTATAGTGTTTACATGAGGAGAAAAAAAAAAAGGACATAAACAGCTAATCGTCAATCATGGTTAAGCATGTTTGATTTAAAGAAAAACTTTAATAATTATGAAAGAGTCCCGGTTTATTTGTTGAACGTTATATAAAGAGATACTCTTTTTTTTTTAATAACTGGGGTGTCCGGGGCAGCTTGTGCGCACCACGACTAATTCTCAGAGCCCTAAAATTAACGACCAGGTAAACCTCCAGTCGCTCCAAGTGAAATGACCCCTCGTAGAATCGAACCCTAGACCAGATGCTTCACGAGGCACAAGGTGCAAGTGACCATTGGAGCAACCTCTAGGGGTTTATATAAAGAGATACTTGTAACAGGTATCTCACACACGGAAGCTTATTTGGTGAATCCCACATACCAAGTTTCACTCACAAAAAGATTTGCCATGTGGCGTAAAAGGCTCACCTAAAACTAACGTTTTTCTTAGTAGCCATTAATACATGTGACCAAACTTATTACACATGTACTAATGGGGTTTATATAGGTTAAAATATTGCATGCATGGTTAACTCAGAGAGTCCCCTGTCAAATGGACGGCCTCGTTGACCAAATCATTCTTCAATGTGACAAAAATAACACTGTCCCAACAATCAATGAATGTTGCGACATTGCAAAAAACCTTGATTGTTTCGTAGAATTAGAATTGGTGTTAGAAATTATAATTCCAATTTTAATTCATTCAGAATTGAAATTGAGTAGAATTAAAATTTTCATGATTTGATGAGAAAGAATATTGGAATTTGAATTTTTTTTATGATGATCTCATGAGGTATGGGGATGATGTTATAAAAAAGGGAAAATTACAGTTACCTCCCTTGAGGTATACACAAATCGCAGTGACCTCCATTCACATTTTGAAATTAACAATGACTTTCCTTCAAATTTGAGAGAAGGTCAGGCTGGTTGAGTTGATTCTTAAAGGATCTTGGACTCTTTAGAGCTGGCATAGGGAGGATCACCATTTATTGTGATAACATGACATCATTGGCCTACGCCAAGGACCCCAAATACTATGACAGGACAAAGCACACCGACATTCGCTATCATTATATCAAAGACTGAGTTTCACATTGAGACATGTTCCTTACACATTTACTTATATGGTAGTTGATCTCATGACTAAACCTATAGCTAGACAATATTTTAAGGTTCATGTCAAGGAGATGGGATTACATAGATCTCATTTATAACTTGATAGAGCTGGATGCGAGATATTAATCAAGGCGCTTAAGAGTTATGACTTGGATTAAGGTACTCAGGTTGGGTGCATACATTGCTACTAGACTAAGATTCGTACGATGTTGGAGGTTGACATACCATTGGCTAGGTCCAGGGCTCCACCGTAGCATGCGTTGCTTACCACATGTAATATTAGGGACGTTTCCTTTGAGAGCAAGTGAATGGATCCCTATTTCCTTGTTATGTAAGATCAGGATGATCCTAGATTAGGATTAACTTATACCCTTATTACCTGTGATCATACTGTGAAGTTAGATTTGATTATCGCTACTCTAGCTTACTTTGCATCATACGGTCTAAGGGGATTTGTATGGGAAAGCAGTTAGGTCAAAGAAAAATGGCATAAGCCTTAGGGAAAACTATTTGGCATCACATTTAGAGAGATACGATTCATAGAGATATGCGTTCATGTTTTAAAATTATCGTTTGATGTTTTACATCTTTTTACTTATATGTATCTGATATATATGTAGACTGTTTGAATTATTTTAAATGAGCACATTAACATGAATCTAGTGGTTGAATGTAGAGTTATGAGCTTGTGCTCATGAGAGATTAGAAATACTCAATCCAATGTCACTAATTAAGTCTGGGTTATAAGCGAGACTTTTGAGAGTGTATCTACATATCAATTTTATAGAACTTGATATGGAGGCACTCGTCCATTACTCTGTGCTCTTTGGTTGCACGCTCAACGACCTGTATGATTAACATCCATGATAGAAATATAAGATGTACATGAGACAAATGAACACTAAGTGCCCACTATGGACAAGTGAGAGATGTTAGATTTAAGAGATGTGTTGACCCAGTTGCCCAACCCGTTTGGACTCACTTGGATCCTCACTTAAAAGGACGTTCATGCTTGGTAAGAGGCCAAGTGGGACTTGGACTCCATCTCCTAATAGGATTATGAGATAGAGTTCTAGGTAGAATTGAGTTGAGTCTTCTATATATAGAAGACTCCTCCTCCCTACCCAAAATGCTTCACTCATTTGGAGATATCCAGCCTTAGAGATTCTCTCACTCTCATTATCTCTACCTTATTTTGATATCTAGGCTCGCTATTAGGGTTCCAGACCACAACCCTTGGTCAATTGAGTGTGGACATCCATGTGTGGTTCTAGTAATCTCACATACACCGATATGGGACATTTTCTGGTGCGATAAAGATCTTCCGCTGCAGATCCGGGTTTGTGTGTGATGTGGTTGGAAACCAATTCAATAATAAAATACAACTCACAATAGAACGAATCCTTATAGGATAGGGCTATTTTGAGGGTGTCGAACCTCAAGGACTGAAGGGGTTTAAATTACCA
>JAUPMG010274152.1:0-19034 GCA_031762675.1 Pachysandra terminalis | reverse complement strand
ACAATTATCAATTATCATGTCATTTATAAGCATCAACATTCATGGGTAATTTGAAATAATTTACAAAATTTAAAATTCTATAAACTTTATAATTTGGTCACTTTGGTGACTAATAAATTAATCGTAATGTAAAATTTCAGGTTGTATAATCTTTTTTTCATCTTTTTTGCAGACAAACCAACCTCGCATACATGTGTAAATCATCTCATAGGAGCTTCTCATGAACTTTAGGATCCATTGGGGTTCGGTAGATCCTTGGTATCTACCGAAAATCTCGGTAGATGATTTACCGAGAACATGTATTTCCTGGGCATTTTCGGTAGATGTCTTGGCATCTACCGAGACTCCTACCGAGAGCCTAAATTTAGCCCAAATTTGGTTTTTCTCTTAGGGCTTCGTGCCCATACTCTTATATACATAACGATTATATATATATAATAATAATAATCATCATATAAATAACGATTATATATTTAACGGAAGAAAGAAAAAATGGTTATTATAATCAATTTCCAAAAAACACCTTGAAAATGATTGCAGAGAAAATCTCAAATAAAATTCTCAATAATTTCTAGGGCTCATTAATAATGGAATAAACCAATAAACTTAATAGAAAAACATGAGTTCCTAAACTTGGCTTTGATACCACATGTTAAATTAAAAATTGATGTTCATCGTGATCATGGATCTTAGAACTTCATGTTATTTCACATGTAACATTAATTAATTGAAAAGTCAGAATCAATACTAACCTTGAGCCATAGCTTTTGCCCTGATAGCCCAAATCTTGGGAATAATTAACAGAACAATGAAACTGTGTTTCTCTCTCCTAGCCTTCTTCAATTCAACAAAGCGTTTTCATTCGTTAGTAGAAACACAATACGTTATATTTCTTTATAGGTAGAGAGGACCAGTTTCAGATAAACCTGAACACTACACATTCCATTAACGTGTTTGAATCAAAGTAACTGCTTTTAAAAACAAACTGACAGATAAGGTTTAGCAGTTATGATCTTATCTATTTATTTAAACCAATCCCTGAATGTTATAATGAGGCACGTGGGCCATTCCATTATAATAATATCTTACACTTCAATCATTTTTAACAAGAACCCAACTTAAGTCTTTAAATTATAGGCTAAGTTCAATGGGTACAAATAAGTTAAATGTGTGGTTTAGCCGGATGTTAGAAATTCTCTCATTTTCAGACATTGACTAGTTTCAGGATCTGCATGAGAGATGATGAATATATAGATCCTCAATAACACTTTAAAGGTGACTCGCAGACTCACATGTGTGGACTTACCTAGATGAGTGTGGGAGTCAGGCCGCTTCTCATAAAAATCTTGACCATTTTCTAGAGCACTCAAGAAACAAGGTACCTGCACATGGCCCTTAATGTGCAAAGCTAAAGAACAACTTCATCCCATGGAAACGAGTGTGTGATAGTCTCCGATTTATCTCTAAGTTCCTTGGTTCAAGATTCGTTCACCACAGCATCCTGATAAACTTTGAGCTATCTACATTAAGTTCAAGTTCAAGTCCAAAAGATACTCATCATCTATGTAAGAATTTTCGCAATAATGCCAAGTTTGTAAAATGAATTTATCGCCATTATATTATTTTTAAATATTAATAGAGTCCATATTTATTTTGAAAATTGTGGAGGATTGTTGGATATTTTCAAAATGATTTGGCTTTGTGTTGAAAGCCTTTGTTTGGGGAGTCTCTTTTGTCTCACATTGGATAACTACAAGAAAACAAAGGGCCTGATGCACCCTGATGCACCACTGCGCACACTCACACGCATGTGCGAGGGCGCTTTGTAGGCGCACTTCGTGTTTTGCACTTCGCACACTATGTCGCAAGGAGTGTAAGAACTTTTTTTTTTGAGTGTGATTCGATCGGACCGGATTGATTGGTTATTGATTTTGTTTGATGGTTCAAACCACTCTTGATTCAGGTTGATCTTCTGATCGCACACATGATGAATCCAAATAATTTAGATCATAAAATAATGAATCTAATCGTATTCACACCATCCGACCAGAATTGTACCAGAAAGGTGTCTATTGATCAGATGCCTTGAGATCAAAATTTTATCACCAATAAAGGAAGTTAACCGGATGGTGTATAGCCTCTCCATTTTTTTTGTTTTTTTGGTAATGCTTTTAGATAACTTTAGTCATATTGATAAACTATATTTTTACCAAAAAAAATAAAGATAAACTAAAAATTATTATTAAAAAAATAAATTAATAAAGAAAAAAAAACTATGAACGAGTTAACATATCAAACCACATGCATATGCCTCATTGGACCCATCGTAAGTGTTTTGTTGACCATACACGTGACGAGAAGGTGGACCCATTTCTTTCTTTCCTTCTCTTTATTCTTTTATTTTTGTCCGAGATCCTTTCTTAATCTCTCTCTTTGGGATATATCTCATTGGACATTTTCTGTGAAACAAAAAAGGAAATGCTTCCAACGTGGTCTCATCATAACAAAATCATCTTTTTCTTTCAATCTTTTCTTTTGTTTCCTATCATACTCTTTTGTCAGAAAAAACGGCTGGCTTCGTCCTCGATGTAAGGTTAGGTTTAGTGGTCCGAAAGCTTTTCCTTCATAAAAACCCCGTGCTATCCCTTTCTCTCTTAAAAAAAAAAAATTTTTTTTTTTTTTTTTAGAAAATTGCCGAAATACTAGAGGTGGCAATCGGGCAGATTCGGGTCGGGTTGGCATAGGGTATCAAGAGGCTGACCCTAAACTCGAACTTGCCTGTTTTCTGAATGGGTTGAGAAACCTCAACCTGCACCCAATCCACTCAAACTCGTCTGACTCGCCAATTTTTTAAAAATAATTCTCAAAATTTTTAAAACAACATTGTTTTAATATACATTTCAGTCATTTTTCTCCTCTAACATCTTATATATTTTACTTATAAAATTACAACTTTTTGCTTTTGAGTTTTGAACTGATAATTGGAGTTTAAAGCAACATTTTGTGTACCTAATTTTCAATTCTTCATAGTCTATAAAAGAAAATTAAGGCTTGATTCGTTTGAAAATTGAAATAGAACCCTAATCTTAGTGTAGCTTATATAGTGTAGGTCATTTTTATATACAATAATTATGATATATAATACTAATGGTCTATGTCTCTAACCCGACGGGTCACACGGGTCAACCCGCACCGACCTGTTTTTTTACGGTTTCTGAATCCTCAACTCGCACCCGACTCGAGGGTAGGAAATGTGAACCCAAACCCGCTAAAATGTAAAGGGCTTAAGGGTAGAATAGGTATTTTTAATTTTTTTTTTAAATGTACGTATTGTAAAAATACCGGATATATCTTCTACAGAACCAAAAAGTAATTATGTTAATATTTTGATACTTGAGAAGTAATTTAGCTTGGTAAATATACTATTTGGTAATAATTGATATAAAGTAGGGTATATTGGCAATTTTCCCTCTCTTTTTTTGATAAAAACCCAAATCTCGAGTAAAGGAGATGTTCGAATTTTAAGAGTGTGTTGTGTGTTTGTTCTTCCAAGGATGTGTTGTTTTCGTACAGGTGTGTGTAGTATGTGTTTACTTCGATATTCTGTGTTTTTTCATGGCTATGTTATTCTCGTGCATAGTCTGCGGGAGGATATTGAATCATTTCATATATATTGTTGTGTAGTTCTCTAACAGCTTAAACTTTTAATATTGAATCCACTCGTTATCCAATTGATCAATATCGAGGTAAAACGAGTTTGATTTGGATATAATATATATTACAAAAAAATATTTTGAAGTTAAATTGATAATTTTTAAATATATTTATACATAAAAAATATATAATTAAAATAAAAATGAATTACATAGTCTATACCTGCGAGAGGATATTGAATCATTTCATATATATTGTTGTGTAGTTCTCTAACAGCTTAAACTTTTAATATTGAATCCACTCATTATCCAATTGATCAGTATCGGGGTAGAACAAGTTTGATTTGGATATAAGATATATTATAAATAAATATTTTGAAGTAAAATTTATAATTTTTAAATATATTTATATATAAAATATATATAATTAAAATAAAAATGAATTACAACGAGGCGGATTAGGGGCGAGTTGAATCAATCCCTAATTTGACTTATGAATTACCAAACTCGAAACCATTATATGTGGAGTGGGTTATCCATTTAATTCGTCCCATTGCCATCCCTACTCTCTTGAAACAGATTGTCACAAATTTGTTTTAAAATTATGTTTATTGGAACCAAAAGAACAATTTTACTTTTATTTTTATTCTTTTTTGGTCACTAACTAATACTTAGATGAAACTTGCTAAAAAACAATACATTTTTTTTGAGAACAGATTTACGTAGTTTGACAAATAGTGTCTACGTCCACGGATACACACCCAGATTTATTATTCTCCAAAGCTCAAAATAATGTATTACAGTGAGAGAGAAACCCTAAACTACAAAAATACAAATAAATACCTTATAATTAGGACTAAATATAATAGCAGTGAAACTCCTATTATTTCGGTACCTTGTGTTATTTTACGGTTGTATTATTCTCGTGCATTATCCGCACGTGCAGGAGCGTATTGAGCCATTTGATACATATTGTTGTGTTGTTCTCTAACAACTTAAACTTTTAATATTGAATCCACTCGTAATCCAATTGATTAGTATCGGGGTAGAACGAGTTTGATTTGGATATAAGATATATTATAAACAAATATTTTTTGAAGTTAAATATATAATTTTAAAATACAGTTATATATAAATTAAAAAAATTTATTTTAAATATATATAATTAAAATATAAATGAATTACAACGAGGCGGGTTAGGTGTGAGTTGAGTCAATCCCTGATTCGACTTATGAATTACCAAAACCAAAACTATTAACAGTGGGACAGGTTATCCGTTTAACTCGTTCCATTGTCATCCATACTCTCTTGAAACAGATTGTCACAAGTTTGGTTTAAAATTATGTTTATTGGAACAAAAAGAACAGTTTTACTTTCTATTTTTATTCTTTTTTGGGTGTAAGGTCTCACTAACTAATAATTAGATGAAAATTGCTACAAAATAATACAATATTTTAAAGAACATATTGTCTAGAGCGTAGACGTTATAATTTCATTAATTATAATGTACACTTGCGCACACAACGCATTCAAACATGTAACTTTATAACCGATGTTGTAACTTCTACACTTGAGACGGTATGACCCCCATTTTCTGTGCCATCCACCTCGTAGTGTAACTACTCTCTCTCTCTCTCTCTCTCTCTCTCTCTCTCTCTCTATATATATATATATATATATATATATTATAAAAAGGTTAATTATATCAAATTAAATCAGACTTATAAATTTAATTTTTTTCGTTCGATTTAGGATTAATTGAACATAGTTAATTTAGTCTTTATTTTTATATATTGGTTTCTATTCGATTGAGTTTGATTTTTAGTTTAATTCATTATTACGAGCAGGTGGTAAGTGTAGTATTGTACGTTGATAAATGTATAGAACGTGTTAACCGTTGTTTTGCCACGTCAATTCTTTTTTAGAACTAATATGAGATGAGAAAGGTTATTTTGAAAACTTAATCGTTGTCTCATAGAATAAATCAAAAGATAATATTATCCCTAATTATATTATATACTTTATCATACTAAAAATTATTTTTAGATAATTTAAAATTTTTGTTGGCATGCTTTACGATGTGCCCTTTCCCTTTATAGTATAGATAACTACTTTTTTTTTCCGTCAATTTCTTTTTAGAACTGAAAGGAGATGCAAACAATTATTTTGAAAACTTAATCGTTGCCTCATAGAATTATGGTGCAATTTGGGTCAGTTAAACCAGAAACTTAACCGATCCAAACTGACTTCGGTTTGGTTTGGATTGGGTTTCTAGATATTTGGTTCGATGTTGGTTTTGAAATTATAAAATGAAATTAGATCGGTTTAGTTTTGGGTTGAAGTCTTGGTTAAACTGAACCGAACCGATTTAAATCGAATTACAGAATATATATATATATATATATATATATATATATGATTTATAAAACATGATAATTTTTATATATAATGTAATTCTAAAAAAAGTTATATTAACCAGGCCTAGTCCGACTTAAACCAAACTGAAAACTATAATTTGGGTTGGGTTGGGTTGGTTTGGGTTTGGGGTTTTTCATTTCAATTCGGTTCGGTTTTTAGGTTGGAAAGTTTGATTCTCCATTCAGTTCGGTTCAAATTTGGGTAAATCTTCACCAATATCGGTTTGATCCTTAGTTGATGTCAGCCCAAACCAAATCAAATCGAGTTGCACCTTTACATAAAATAAATCAAAAGACAATATTATTTCTATTTCTATTAAATAGTTTATCAAACTAAAAATTATTTTTCAAAAATTTAAAATATTTGTTTGCACGCTTTACGATGTAGCCTTTCCCTTTATAGTATAAATTTTTCTTTGGAAAAATTACGAAAATCCCCAACTTTATGGGATTTATTGCCAGAAAGTATATTGACTAAATCAATTTGCAATACAAGTATAGAAATGCCAAACTATTTACCATACAGTCTTCTGTCACATGACAGAGGATGTGTCAGCCTTGTCCCCTACACTTGCTTTTTAAAAAAAACTCAAATATCTAAACTACCCTTCTCTCTCTCTCTCTTTCTCCTTGCACACTGACAGTGCATCCTTGTACACTGGGGTGTGCATCTTTGCACACTGAAGATGCACACTCCAGTGCGCATCCTTGCACAGTGAGGTGTGCATCCTTGCATAGTGAGGTGTGCATACTTGCACACTGAAGATGCATCATGGGGTGTGCATCCTTGGCACTGGGGTGTGCATCCTTGCATACTAGGATGTGCATTCCTGCACACTGAAGATGCACATTGGGGTGTGCATCCTTGCATACTAGGGTGTGCATTCCTGCACACTGAAGATGCACATTGGGGTGTGCTTCCTTGCATACTGGGTTGTGCATCCTTGCACACTGAAGTTGCACATTGGAGTGTGCATCCTTGCACACTTGGGTGAGCATCCTTGCACACTAGGGTGTGCATCCTTGCACTGAAGATGAACATTGGGGTGTGCATCCTTGCACACTGGGGTATGCATCTGTGCACACTGAAGATGCACATTGGGGTGAGCATCCTTGCACACTAGGGTGTGCATCATTTCACACTGAAGATGCACACTGGGGTGTGCATCCTTGCACAATGAAGATGCATACTGGAGTGTGCATCCTTGCACACTAGGGTGAGCATCCTTGCACACTGGGGTGTGGATCTGTGCACACTGAAGATGTACACTGGAGTGTGCATCCTTGCACACTGGGATGTTCATCCTTGCACACTGGAGTGTGCATTCTTGTACACATTGGAGTGTGCATCATTGCCCACTGGAGTGTGTATCCTTGTACACTGAAGCTGCACACTGGGATATGAATCCTTGCACACTGGGATATGAATCCTTGCACACTTGGGTGTTCATCCTTGCACACTGAAGTTGCACACTGGAGTGTGCATCCTTGCACACGTTGGAGTTTGCATCCTTGCACACTGGGGTGTGCATCTTCAGTGTGTAAAGATGCACACCCCAGTATGCATCTTCAGTGTGCAAGGATGCACACCCCAGTGTGCAAGGATGGGGTGTGCAAAGATGCTCACCCCAGTGTGCAAGGGTGTAGACCCTAGTGTGCATCTTCAGTGTGCATCCCAGTGTGCAAGGATGCATTGTCAGTGTGCAAAGATGCACATTGATTGTGCAAGGATGCACACTCGGTGTGTAAGGAGAGAGAAAGAAATTGAAAATGGGGGAAGGGTAATTTAGGTATTTTAGTTTTTTTTAAAAAGCAAGTGTAGGGGACAAGGCCCATACGTCCTCTGTTATGTGACAGAGGACCGTATAATAAATAGTTTGATATTTCTATACTTGTATCGCAAAATTGATCTAGTCAATATACTTTGTGATAATAAATCCCATAAAGTATGGGATTTTCATAATTTTCCCTTTTTCTATAAACTGTAAAAATAAAAACACACCAAACGCATACTTGATAACAATGGCAATAACAGTAATGGCATAAACAACAACATCCTTGAAACAAACCTGAGTTGGCCTTAAAGACTCTCTTTCTTTCTAAAAGACCGTTAGATCATAATAGTCTGATATTTCTATAATGTATTGGAAATTTATTTAGTCAATATATTTTGCGACAATAAATCCAATAAAGTAAAGAATTTTCTTAATTTTTCCGTAAAAATAAAAACACATGTATAACAGTGGCAATAACAGTAATTACAACTCAAAAGAATGGCATAAACATCAACAACCTTGAAACAAATTGAGTTGGCCTTAGAAGACTCTCTTTCTTTCTAAAAGACCGTTAGATCATAAATGAAAAAAGAAAATCCGTTTTTCTCGGAATGAAATTACAGAAATAAAGCTTCGTGACAGTTTGGAGAGTGGATACTCAAACTTCTTCTGCAGTAAATCACACAATCTTTCTCGTTCTATCTTACTTTCGATCTCGTTGTTGCAGATGAGAAATGGTGTTTGAGCACTAAAAGAAAGCAAATCGGTGCAGACGATGTTAGGGTTTCGATGATGAACAGGAGACGAGCTTCTTTTTTTGGCTTTGAAAACTTCGTGATCTCCTTCACATTTCAAGTTTGCGATCCCAAGATCTTCGCTTTCTCTGTAAATAAGCCATAAATGGTTCAAGGTCAGGAACCAGTACACGAAAATATTAGGGTTTCAGTACATGAATTTCTCGCCTTTCTCGGAAGACAAAGAGGTACGCATGCTTTATTACTCTATCTATTCTCACTGTGATTATTTCGCTTTAGTAGAAGATTGTTTCGTCGACTTAATCGAGAAGAAACTAGTAATAAGCTTGATTCGGTATTATCATTACATCTGGCAATGTTACAGTGATCTCTAAAAGGAGCAATGTTTGATCTTTGAAGATCTGGAGCGAAAACGACTGCCTTCTTCTTCTTTTTTTGCAGTTTCTTTTTCATCAGATCTTAAGTTTTTTTTTTTATTTGCATTTTTCTGCTTAAATGCCTCAAGATCTGTTCTTCGATGGAGGCACTTCCGCATCTATAATCTCGTATAGGAGCTAGATATCAAAATCTCCAGATTTCAGATCTTGTTTTCTGATATTTTTTTTTTATTTCTCCATTTTCTTTTTTCTTTCAGATAAGAGTTCAATCCAGACCGTTCGATTCATGAATCATCCTGCTTTGGATTAAACGCCTTGCCTTCTTCCTCTTCCGGTTACTCTTTCTCTCCTTTTTCTTTCTCTGTTTCTGACCTTTTCCTCAGACATTCCTTGTCTCGTACTGTTCTTTACTTCGATTCTGTCGAAAATCTCATATTCCTACTTGCCAAGATCAAATGCTACTAAGACACATTGATGATAATGCTCTATACTGTTCCTACCGTACACGTGGCTCATTATTTAGCATTGATTTACTTCTTTAACACATCATTATCTCATATTTATCTTGTACGGTGATGGGACCTATAAAGCATCATCCACAATGCATCCTTGTTTCTTTGGAAAGTCATGATTTTCTTTCTTTAAAGGACTAAAGTACCCTTGTACTGCAGACACAACAGTTTAACCATTTCGACATTCCCTGAGGGGTAGTGTCGTCATTAACTAGTACACGTCCTTTGTTGTTGATATTAAATGGGTTTCGCTATGTCCAGCTATGGGTGTCAACTAACACTCTATTGTCATTCAAAATTATTTATTTATATATCATATTATTAAATTATAAATTTTAGCTTTTAAAGTATTTTGATGATAAAATAAATAATTATTGAAGAAAAGTTTATAGAAATGGATCAGTAAATTTATTAATTGTTTTTGAGTGGACGAAATTGGTTGGACAAGAAGATCTAAGCCATTCATCTGGTCTAAATAGTAATTAGGAGACACGGATAGGCATCCAAACAAACAACTCTGTGGTGTCCTTCTCGAAAAATCTCGAAATTGGAAAAATCAAATATTATAAATTAAAAAGAAATATCAGTACTTGGTTTTTGATCCCAAGTCCACATATATCCAAAAAAAAAAAAAAAAAAAAAAAGAAGAGTTGCCTTTAATGGAGAGTGGGTTGGTAAACTGGATGAGGGCATAAAGAGCACAAATCTAGCTCCAAAGTGGTTTATGGTGGTGGTTAGGGAAGGTGAAGGCAGTCCATTTCCTTTTTTTCTTCCTTTTGCAAAGGCTTGCATCTTTTGCTTTCAATGTTGTCTGAACACTTTTTTTTCCCAAGATGGGACAAGAGAACTCTATCAGAACTTCTGGAAGGAGTTTCCTTTTGGGCTAATGAGCTTATTGACCAAAAATGCCCCTACAACACCTGCAGCACACTAGACCATGAGGGGTTCCTTCTAAGTACCTAAAGTTGCTCTCATTTGTTTTGTTTATGTGATGTGTTGTGTTGGTGGCACAGGGAGGAGGAAGGAACAAGGAGGAGATATGGGAGAAGAAGCTGTTGTTGTGGCTATGGCTGTAGCTGGTATGATGTTTTTTTTAAAGCAAATGTATTTCTTTAGCTTTTGTGGTAAGCTTGTTGGTTGTAAAAACCAACTGGGTCTTTTGTTATTCATCTTCTTTGTCTGCTGTGTCTTTGGCATTTAATGTTGGGTAGCTCTGAAGGTCATTATGTGAATGTATCTCGAGTGGTATTGGCGAGAACGGCTCAATCCTTTTTTTTTCTTTCCTCCTTTTTATTGTTGCTAATGTGTATTGGATGCTCAAGATTACAGAATCAAAAAAGAACAGGTTAGTCTCTTATGGTGGTTTGTAGTAGTTTTCTTCAGGTCTAAAATTGTTAAACTGGTTTTTTAGTTATGCTTTTCTGGGTTGTATTGATTGTAACTCTCTTGAAGTTGAGGCAGAAGCACAACCTATTCCTGGGAAAGAGAGAAATGATAAAAACCAAATGAACAGCAAATGAGATACAGCTCCTCCCATCTGGCTCTTCAGTATGAGGTGATGTTTTAAATGCTTAATACTGATTTGGGCTCCTTTATTGTATCCTTGTTTAATAGAGGGAATTCAGTATAGAAGAGTCTTCTGGTTTGAATACTTGTGGACTCTACTTTTTCCTGTTTTTCCCCCTTTTTCCTTTGTTTAGATATCGAATTGAATCATTTTGCCAAACCCAGTGGAAAAAAATAAATTAGAGTGGTAAACTTGGCATAAATCTCATTATCCAACTTGGCATCAACCAGTGGAATTCAGTATATAAAAGCTCAAGAATATGATTCTAAATTTTTAGAGCAACACATTATTCAAGTTTTTGTATAATGACTGGCTAAGAAAATTAGTTGTGATTATATATAATTAAAAGGGTTGAATGTGATTTTGTTTAGTGACTTCTAAGTAATTTTAGTGAATAAACTTAATAGATATTATTACTCCCGATGAATGTTATTGAATCTCTTGGACCATAAATAAACTCCACATCTCTTCCTCTTTTTGTCTTTGGTTTTTTAACTATTTTATCTTCTCCTCATCCTCATACATATTGTTAAGAAAGAAAGATAAACGAGATGGAGAATAAATAAAGCACACACAAGACACAAATTTACGTGTTACGCATTAAACAGTGCTTACGTCTATTGATGCACATTAGATTATACGATTCTTCAAAACTCAGAAAAAAAAAGTGTTACAAAGAGTAGCCATGAAAGCATGATAAATATCCTATAAGTAGAGCTAAACACAATAAAAGTGGAATCACTATTATACCCCTAGTCCTCCAAAAAAATTATAGTAGTGGCTAGATCATCAGTACTTCTTGATTGCCTCAGTTGCATCAGTCTCCACATAACAACACATATTACCAAATGGGATGGAGATAATTGTATTACCAATGTGATATTGGTGATGACGGGTTTGTAAAAGACAGACATATTAGAATGAATTGACAGCTAATACGTATGAACCAATTACAACCGGTCTTCCAGAGAAATAGGTAGGAAAAGCCCGTCTCAAGACAGCCTAAACCTGTCGCGCAGCCATTCTGCCAATAGCGTTCCTTCTCAAACGTCACCTGTGAATGAGACAAAGAGAAGAGACAAGGGGAACAAAGGATATTGCAGTAACTAAAAAGTCAGTTTGAATGCATATCTCAGAGCAAGAAAAACCTCAAGATTTCGAATGACTTAAAGTCTATAACATGTAGAGAATACACGTCTATAACTGAGTACCCCTTTCTCTCAGTGTCTTTACTCACTGTTGTCTTCTACCTCTTAAATTATAGAAATTTAAGTCTTTCAGACCTTAAAACTCAAATTGATTTTAATGGAGGATATAATCTGCTATTTATAAGGAGCTTTAGCCTCTCAATTTAGGACAAATGTCACTCAGGGAAATGTCTAGAGAGGAGGTTATAAATATTCACATGCATAAAACACATCCTAGATGTCACGTGTAGTTCAACACGCCTAAGTTATTTCTAGAGAGAGATGTGAGTCACTTCGAATCTTCAAAACTTGTTCTGTGTAGGTTGCTTCAAACCTTAAGGACACGTATTGCAGGCAAAAGATTTGAAAGCAACGTTATCATTCTTGTCACTATTCCAGATAAGACAAAACCCTTTTTAGATAAGTTATATAGCAAATATTATAAGTAGCTGAGGTTTTATTACGTGCTGTCCATTCTGAGGAATCTGTCTCAATCAAACTTTAAGAAGTCACTTCAATGTCATAAATACCTTTCTGAATTCGTATATCTCGAAGGAATTCCCTTTGGCGGGTTATTTTCCTTTGAAGGAAGTGAAAATAATCCTACTTACAAGGTGATCAATATATTCTCAAATTACCTATATAGTGAACTCGAAGTTGAGTATCTCAGGTAGGAACTTGTTTTCATGACCAATAGTCCCTGTGAAGAAGATACTTTGGAATTCTTTAAGGTTTATAGCTACAGTAACCAATCAAAGTACCTTAAATTTTAATGAACTCAGAAGTAAATATGTTCCCTTGTGAGTTCCTTTGAAGTAAAGTGAGAGGAAGTTTCTCAAAGTTCGCAGGAAACTGTTCGTAGGAACTATTTCCTGAAACAAAAGCGTAGATGGACTTCTGAAGCTCTTTCCACTGGGGATTTGCTCTATAAGTCTCAGTATATCCAAGCTAATACTCGAAGTCGACTCTTAAGGATAAATAAGAGTGACTTCGAGTCTTACTTTGTCATTTGGATGCATAAAAGAGTGCATTCGAGGGGGTAAACCCAAATCTTTGTCATTCGAAGGAGAAAAAATCCTTAGTCTTTTTGAGGTGACAGGCCCTTAGTCCTTTGATGGTGACTAACCCTTGACGAATTGACCATCTCAAGGTGGTTAGCCTCGAGTTCAACTTAGTAGGAAGAAATATACTTCCTTTAAATTCACTTTAATAGGAGGAAACATACCTCCGGCCTTCGAAGTCACCGTCTGGAGGTGGTTAGCCTTCGAAGTTGCCTTGGCAGGAGGAAATATACCTACTTCGTGATCCTTCCAAGAAAAAATATATAGGAAAATGGTCCTTCGAGGTCTACAGATGTGATCTGAGAGTGACTTATGAATTAGAAGGTATAAAAGTTCTCTCGAAGATCTTCCTTCAAGGGAATTATCTTTAAGATGTAAAGGTAAGGAAAAAACACTCGAAGTCCGTCCTAAGGAAGGAATAGATGTGACTTCGATTTTTTATTTGAAGTTTCATATGTTTAAAGAGTTTATTAGAGGTAATATACCTCTGTATTTGTCCTTCGAGAGGAATAACGCCCTTTGGAAGGAAAGGAAGTCTTTATTCTTTCCAGTCATCCAAGGCAGTTATCCTACGTCCACAAGGAATGCAAATCCTTATTCCTTTGATTATTCTTAGGGCGAATGTCCTATATCCAAAGCTGGACACGTGTCATTACCCTATAAGATGTATTTCAAAAAGATAGCTTCTCTAAGAAGCTTTCCTTTTTGGTGATAAGGACGGTTAGATATCTCTTTATAGTTTCAAATATTGCCTTTTCACCAAACGGTCCAATCAACATGCAGCTGATGTTGACAGTTTGCACGTGAAAAGCGGCTGTACCGCAGACAACAGCTGTATTAAATGATTCAGTGTATGCGGCTATACCAGGTAAATGTGTACGCGAGCTATAAGACAACGCCATGTGTTATCTGGGATTAATTAGACCGCCTGATCACCAATATCCTCCCGGTTTCTTGATTTCCTACGCTAGAGAAGAAAGCATGAGATCGTACCTTGAAAATGACGGGCATTAAATACGCATCCTTTGAGGTAGTGCACTTCAAATGCGGATTATCATGCGTTGCAGATGATAATTTGTTTCTTGGGATCATGCGAACCCCCCAAAGGTGCCTTTTGAATTTCTGCAAGGAAATCGCCATTGTTGTTAAATAGGAGTTCATTTGAAGAAGAAAGCTTTCTGCAACCTGAGTTCTTGAACTTTAGCTTTCTTTTAAATTTTTTGAACTTTCTATCTTCCAGTTCTTGCTTCCTTCTTCCTTTCTTCTTTCTTTCAAGAGCTATTGCAATGGGTCTCAAGAAAGCTCCTGCTGGGAGGAAGGTAAACACAAAGTTGGAAATATCCAATGATCCTTTCTGGGATGGAGTCAGGCAAAACCAGCCCTCTGAAGCTGTTCAGAGTGGAGAGGCTCTCATTTGCCCTTATAAGGAGACTGAGTGGACAAACGTTGGTTTTCCACGTTTGAGCACGACGCCGGAGGATCCTGGATGCTGCTAGAGTGCTGGAGGCGATCAGGGTTTCTGTGAGAGACTTCCACAGAGATTATGAAGCCATGAAGCAATTAGTTGTCCGGTGGGATCCGGAGGATTATGTATTTGTGACTGCCTTTAAAGAGATCACTATCAGTTTGGAGGAAGTTTCCATCCTCCGTTATCTCCCAATACTTGGAGATGAAAATCCAGGAGATATAACCTTGAATGAGAGGGAGAACTTCAGCTTGGATCTGCTGAAGATGTGTTTGGAGAAGACTCTCTAGAAGTCCAGGTTCAAGGGCAAAGGCGAAGGCAAAAGCTCGAAGTACTCATTCAAAGGATGGATGCGGTACTTCTGGAATGAGGAGATCCCTAAAGCAAACAATATTTCAGTCAAGAGATGCTGGGGTGAAGGCTTGGACAGTACAGTCCACCTGGAAGCCTTCATCGCTTTCTAGCTCTCAAGGTTTATCCTTGAAAAATACTCTGTTTACAAGGTGAATGAGAGGGTATTCCCACTGGCAATGAAGATTGTAAGGGAAATTTGAATTCCCCTTGCCCATCTATTCCTAGGATCACAGTATGAACATCTGGATCTGCTGTGTGAGGATATGGCGTGAAGCCGCAGGGAGAGATTGGTGGAGAACTTAGTGGATGCCAACTTCTTGCAGCTGTTCCTGTGGGAGAGGGCCTTTCTGGTGATTGTTCATCCGGGGTATCTGTTGAGCTTGGGACGGAAATATGGAAGTAGTTACCCGGGATACAATCCTCAACATGTGCTCCGACAATTCGGAATGGATTAGATCGCGCCTCCTCGCAACATTGATTCTATCCAAACTATATCAGTTGACATGGAGCTAGTGGGGCGGAGATTCTCCAGAGCACATGGGTATACAAGAATGTTTGGGAACTGGGAGGCCATTTCTGCCTCCTCAGAGAGAAATGGTAGAGTTTCTCCTTGGTGGCTAACCTACTGGTACCAGGTCTTGCAGTACTTAGATGATTTTTGCAAGGGTCAGGCCGTCAAGTTGAAGGCTGACTTTAGAAGAGCCAAAGAGCAGAGACTGAAGGGGGTAGGGAAGAACCCCAAATTTCAGATAGGGGATGGTCATCCCACAATCCATGAGACCCCAGGGCACCTCCTGATCATAGACATGTATGATGGGAAGGTTAGGGGAGGACAAGACATAGCTAAGGGTTTTGATAAGGCTCCTGTTGGCCAGCCCTTAGCACAAGAAGAAGAAATTGGGGAAGGAGAAGAAGAAGGAGAAGGAGGAGAAGAAGGAGAAGGAGGAAGAGGAGGATGAAGATTACGTCCCTCTTGGGGATTTAATTCACAGGGGGCGTCGAAGTGATCTAGTTTCTAGGATCCCTAAATTCCCAAGGGTTCCTTCTCCTCCAAGGGTGCCTCTAGCTCTAGGGCCCATTGAATTTGAACGATTCTTTCCAGAGGGCTCTCATCAGGTGGAGGTAGTGCCAAATCCTCCAAGGGAGCAACGCACAAGGGTGAAGTCCACTACTGTGCATACATCGAGGGTATGTGTAATTTGCTTTTGAATTTCATCATTCTGTCTTGATTTTTCCTATATATTTTTGTCTAATATGATCTTGTTGATTCTCCAGCAGGTAGAAATTAGAAGGGAAGGGGTAGGATTGGAAGTAAGTGATACTTCGATCTTGTCCCCTCCTAGACAGAGCTCCCGGCTGTCTGCTGGGACATCGAGGGAAGGGGTATCATCGGGGAGTCCCATAAGCAGAGTCCCTTCTGTCTTGGGGCAGCCTTTTTAACCCATTCTTTTTACTTCTTTCTCCAAAGTAATTCTTCCAAGCCCTATTCCAGCACATTTCACAAGTTTTTCATCCTCTCCAAGATCCAATCAAGACCAAGGTAACTTCTGCATTTTTCTATTCAATTTTTTAAGTATAAACCCTAGAATCATCTTTGTTGGCTTATTCTACTCGAACTAACTCTTCCTAAACCAAACCCTACCAAAATGCCTAAAGACAAGCAAGTCCAAAGACCCTAAAGGTCTAGACCCACTACTAGAGCAACTGCATCTGCAAGTGCTCCACCTCCTGAACCTATACCTCAAGAAACTAAAGAAACCCAAACCCCAACTACCTCTGAACCTCGACAACCCAACCTTTACCGCAGCAGGGGTATCCTTTTAGAGAGACCAGTTGTACATGTAGAGGCATACAAAATCTATGATATTCTCAGAGCCATTGACTGGCATCCCATCCTAAACTGGGGTGGTAAGGCTTATGAGAGTATCGCTGAGCACATGTATGACTACATAACTGACACCAATGCCGACAATATGGCTGTCACCTTCACTATTATGGAAGAAAATTACATCATTGACCTCCAACTTGTTTCTCGTATCTTGAAAGTTCCTATGAATAACAACCTGAGTGTCATTCCTGAATTGGAATTTTCTGATAGAGTTAAGGTAACTCGAGCTCTATGCGGTACTTACAAGAGTTGGAAACCTGATAACTCTTTAACTTCCACGAAACTCCTTCCTTCTTACCACATCCTTCATAGCATTTTCTTGAAGAACGTCTACCCTAGGACCGAGAATTCATTTGAACTCACCTCCTTCATGATCCAAGTTCTTTTTATGGTGGTTTTGGCCAAAAACTTTGCCTTCCCTTTCTCATCATCAATCATATCATCAAGTCTGTTCGTCTCGGTCGAAGGAAAGGAAAACTACCTTTTCCTTGCCTTATGTGTGCCGTCATGAAACACTGGGAATTCACTTCTGGATGCCCTGAAATTCCAGAAGAAAGTGAAACCTTTTAGCCAGACCCAACTTGCACATATGAAACTTCCAAGGTATCCTCCACCGGGACAAGTACAGCTATACAATCCAAATGAAGAAAGAGAAGGAGAAGAAGCAGAACAAGAAGAAGAAGAAGAAGAAGAAGAAGAAGAAGAAGAAGAAGAAGAAGAAAAGCAAAATGAAGATGGACAACAACCTGAGGAGCACTATGAAGACAAGCCTGAGATTCAGACTGAGTAGCAGCCTGACATTCAGATTGAGGACCAGCTTGACCAGTCGCAGCCCCCTAGAGTAGCACCTTCAGTTCCGAGATCCTCCACTTCTGCAGCTCCACCTAGTTCTTCCAGTCATCATTACACCCAGAGGAACAAGGATTTGGATGCTCGTCTTGCAGCTATTGAGCGGGCCATCATCCAAAGCTGGATGCACATCAACCATGAGCTTCAAAATAATCGGGAGGAACTGAGGAAGACCCAGAAGGAGATGTCCAATCTTCGAAAGAGTGTGGACAAGACCTTCAAGTTCTTCCACACCTTCGTCGTAGCAGGAAGGCAGGAGAGCTTATCCCTCCAATAGATGTCATTCAGCCATCTGCTTCACCAGCATCATCTTCATCATCATCTTCTGAGGACTCCGATGCCTTTTAGGCATCTGTTATTAATGTTTTGTTATTTTGTTGTTTGTAGTAACTTAAACATTTTGATGTGTAAAACTGTCTTTTGATGTGTTGTGGATTTATGACCCTTCTTTTTTATGTAATGGTTATGGATGGATGATGATCTTTTAATATGTTATATAGTTTACTCTCTTTGGATGTAAGACTTGGATGGATATTATTGTTTTCTCATTGCGTTAAATTGTTGTTGTTCATAAATCTAAGTTGAGAACTTAACCTAAAATAAATAGCTTCTTAGAAACCAACTGGTTTCAAAGTTTAAAACATTTAATTATTATGTTAGAACCTTAAAAACTTCTGGACACCTGGATGAATTTCGAGGACCAAATTGTTCTAAGGTGGATAGAGTGTAACAACCAAAAAATTTAAAACCTTAAATTAAAAAGGGTAACTTAGTAAAAACTAACTGAGATTAACATGTAGAAGTAATTAAGGCTTAATCTACATAGTTAAAGTATAATATAAAAGGCTAAACCAATAAGCTATGTAAATGGTTATAACTAACCAGCCTAATTAATAAACTATAATCTGAAAAACAAATGTGAAACTAGTAAGCCAAACAGAACCTATAACTATTTCGAAAACCCCAAAGTTAATATAACCTAAATCTTGGGCTAAGTCACATATTTAAGTAATTTAACTAATTAATAAGTATTTATAAATACGAAAATAATAGAGTTCGAAACCATTCGTTGATTTAGTCAAATCACTAGAATTGTTGACTAGGCCTAAACCAGATAAATATCTATAAATAATGAAGTTAACTATAGTAATAATAATAATAATAATAATAATAA
>JAUPMG010274133.1:0-19034 GCA_031762675.1 Pachysandra terminalis | reverse complement strand
AGAATAGATCCAAGAGACTCAACCTCACAGAACGATCAGAAGTAATTTGACGAATAAAAACCCTAATCAAAACCAATCAGATCTCCGGCAATTCGCCGGAGGATCCATCCCGCTTAAACAACAATTCAAAATCAGAATTGTTGGTTCAGTATGAAAATAGGGTTCGGTTCAGATCAAGATCTGTAGTTAGGGTTCCTTTAATCACCCAGAGACAGAAAATCGCCAAAGTTGTGTTATTAAGATTTCTATTAGTTGGAAAACAGTACAACCCACTTTAATAACAACATAAGTATATCTGTATTTTGAAACTAATTAATTAACAACATATAAGTACTTTAATTTCGAGGAAGAAATTCATTTAAGGAGGATAGAGTGTAACAATATGAAAAAACTGAAATAGAAAATTCTTTTTTTATACAAGGGTACAATAGTAATATAATATGATAAGCTATATCCTTTAATACTTATATTATAAATATGTACTTAACTTAACTTATATTATTATATGAAAACTTTATATAATAATACATTAAAGCATATTATATTGTTTAAGGCTTACTTAATTAAGTGTTGGGCTTAATTAAAGGAACTAGTCTTATAAATGTTAATTGGGCTTAAGTGATTAAGTAAGGATCTTAATTAACTAATTAGCTTAATGGGCTTAAGGCCCAAAACCCACAATTTAAACTTAAAAAAAATCTAATATCATTTTTAATAAAAGCCTTCTAGAAAACTTGAGTTAGAAAGTCATTAGGAGTCCTAAATAGCTTAAAAATGAAACCTATTAGTTATACTAGGATTCCACATTAAATAAGATAATAAAAGACTAGTTTAAGTAAGACTAGGAAACTAAATAAGGATGATCTACACTCTAATTAGAATAGGATAATAGTAATTAAAAGAAGATAAATACTAAATTAACTATAAGGAGGAACTTAGATCTAAATGCCATAATTTAACTAACTATATTAAACGACTAAGATTAGTTAAGATAATTAAGAAATTAATCCTAAAGTCATAAGGAAGCTAGATTAGCTAATAATTAGAACACATTAATGTAATCTAAGGATAAATAAACCTTAATCAATCCTAAGCAAAATAGGATAAGACTAGATAAGGTAAGCCAATTAAGATTAAGATAACTAAAATCAAAGGTTAGGATTTCGTAGGAACATCTAGATTAATCTAATGATTGGGATTAAAGATAAAGACTTAAAATAAGATTAGGATTAATGTAAGATAACACCAATGGATAACTCATACTAGATCTAGAACACTTTAATCCAAGGGTTGTGATTAAACTAATCTAATCCAATGGCTATAGACCAAAACTTAATCCTAAACTAAGTATAACCTAGATTAACTAGGGGACACATTAGAAAACTATGTAAACAATACATGAGACGTTCACATCATTAAACTTAAGTCTAAGTGATTGTTGAAATCGAAGTTGAAGCTAAGAAAGAACAGTTCAGAATTGAACGGAGAAGAAGAGGAAGAAAATCCGACGAAAGACAACCAAGGTAAGTAAATTCAATTATTCTTTATTTTGGATTTGGATTTAAGTGAGATGCCATACTCAGTGAATATGACATAGCACTTTAATTCAAACTCAAGAACATGTTGATGTAATTAAAATCTTATACTTTTCTACATAAGACCTAAACTGAAATTGGAAAACTATACAGACCTGATCGACTGAGTCCCAGACCAATGTATATATTTTAATTTATTTATTTTATATTTCTTTGAGATTCCCATATTCGTTAGTAATCTAAAAAAAACAAGCTTGAGGTGATTCCGATGAGTATTGACCAAGTTATAACCAAAATACCGGCTGTATGTCAAATTTGGAAAACCCAAAAAACCCAAATCTGGCAGCCTACTAGTGTGTCAGTATCCTGTCGGAAGCCTACCAGAATTTCCCTTGAAGCCGTTAGCATAAACACTGTTTAAGCTACCGGTGTATCGGTAAGCCTACCGGAAGCCTGTATGTTGCTTTTTGGTTATTGTTTAAGCTACCGGTTGGCAACCGGTGTGCCGATTAGCCCAACGGTGGCTACACTTGATGAATACTTAGAAGTTTGGTCCCTGCCTAAGCAATCGGTGGCTAGCCGGTGTACCAGTTAGTCTGCCGGTAGGATTACTGTCTGTGTTTTGTGAGTTTCAGCGCCTGTCTAGGCTGCCGGTGGCCAACCGGTGTGCCGGTTTGGCCACCGGACAACCCAATGATTGATGATTTGATGAATTTCATGTTGTCTGATGCTTTCCAAATTATTTCTAATAAGTTATATGTTATGTGTGATGAATTTAAGACATGATTGAATGATTAAATAGATGGTTAAATAACTTATATGTTTTGTTACAATTTCACATGCGTTGAATGCCATGATGATGCATGCCATGTATTAAACCGCCATATGGATAAATTAGACTTATTACACTATTGTGCACATATTGTATGATTAGTTAATGTGCACCTACACTGCACTTACACAGCATATGCCCGTTTCCAAAACAAGAGAGTTTTGGGATTTTTGTTTGAAAAATCCTAAGTGTCCTATTTATAGGTTTTAACGGGTCGGATTGTGAACAGTTTCAACAGCGGGGGCAAAAACCGAGATTTGGATCATATCTTTTTCGATAGACCACGTATATGGGCTCTATCAGAGGGCTTTTGTCGATGAGTTCGAGGTGGATGTTTAAAGTTAAATTATATAATTTATTGAGTTAATAATAAATTAGTTTCCATTTTAATATCTAATTATACTCGTTTTGGCAGGGTGGTTCCTCAACTCATGTAATTTTTCTCGGGTCGGTCCAACCTCCTATGGTCAAGGTCTTATTGGTCATTAGCATAGGTTACTAGTGAGGTCAAACATAATTATTTAAGTTAATTAGGTTTCTAATCTTAATTAGTCTAGGGTCTGAGATCGGGTCACTATAAGGTCGAAGCTCCTAGAAACTATGATGCGCACATAGAATGGTCTATTAGTCCAACCAAATATCGGTGGATGTGTTCTAGGTGAGACATCTCAACTAGTACGATTAAGATCGGATGTGGAACATACACTAATTGAATGCCAAATAGCATGCATTAACTGCATATCATCTTTATGTGCATTGATTACATGTGGTAATCATTTTATTTGTTAAATGAGCAAGCATTGCATACATTAAATCTAAATTGCTTCACATTGCATTTAATGCATATATACTTGCATATTTATCATGATTATCATATTTATTGCTGTTTAACCTATGTTGTATCATTGGAGAGTGACCTTGACCCTATTCTAATCTAAAATACTGTTTAATTTATTTATTTACTGGGCTAAGTGTAGTTGACGCCTTTGAGCAACCATTTCAAGATTTTTAGTTAGTAGACTGCAGAACCATGGAGATCAAGGTGGAGATCAAGTCAAAGATGGAGATAAGATATACTTAGGATTTATTTGTTTATTATTTTAGAACATGTAATAGAGATGATTTACTTGGATTTATGTAATAGGTTAGTTAACAAGGATTTGATTTAAAATAGGCTATTTCTTTATTTATTTTCCGCTATGATTTATTGATTGTTTTGAATGTAATAAACTTAGATTATTTTGATTAATGTCAGTAAAGTAATTTATAAAAGTCTTATATGATACTTCTATGGTTTGGCTCTTATTACTTTCCACTCCCATAGGGATATAGAGTGAGAGTTGCGGTTTGAACCTAAAGGATTCCCACGTGAATTTCCTTTATGTTTGGGTCGTGATAGTATAAGCATCTAGCATAAAAGGATAAGGCAAGGATGTTTGCAAACTGGTACAAGCATCAGACAAAGTATTGTGTGTAAGAAACAAATCAAAGGAATGAAAGGAAGAAGACAACACTAACACCCACATGGGTAGGTAAAACATCACATTGCATTTCAAGTGTCAATTTCTATACCTAAACATGCATAAATCAAGGGAAATGAGCCAAGGGAATAGTTTGGGGGATTACTCATATGAGTTTCCTAAGAATCTCACACTTTCGGGCAAATTCCAAAAAAGCTAGACCTTTGGTATAAGGGGTTATTTTTGGTTAGGCACAACTACCAACACCAAAATCGTGCTAGATCAACTAAGTTTGGGATAATACACGTGCCCATAACTCAACATCATCAAATGGGCAAAAGGAGCCTCTCGGCGGGGTGCTTGGCGTACTCTCGGTGCGTCGAGAATGGTGTTTTGGTGCCAAATGTCGTGAAACATTGGGAACTGGTCCCAATGGGTCCCATTAGGTCAAAATTAATCCTAATTCATCTTCCTTACTGTGTCTCGGCGGGGTGTCCCGGATCACCGAGACTAGTCTCGACGGCCTTTCCAAAACACCTGGAATACACAGGATGGCTCGACGAACTCTTCGGCACGCCGAGGAGGTTACCGAAGCACAATTCGGGTTATTTCTTGGTGAGATTTCACCTAGAGGTCACTATTCACTTAAGGGAGCTTCGAATGTTGTTTTTAAGTCCAGGGATTTGGTCTAAACAATGATTCATTGATTTCTTCCTAATTTCCAAAACCAATAAAAATGATTTCAGGGTTGGACTCATAGGGTTTCTACTTTTGTTCATATGGGTCGTCGTAAGGGGTTTGGACTCCTAAAACATGAAATCCATGAACCAAATCCATGCGGAAAAGAAGAACACAATCAACCTGATCTTCCCTCATGATCATAACATTAGAATAAAAACTAACACACTTGTATTGAAGGTATATTCAACTTGGGGTGTTTTCGAGTCGTGTCCGAGGTTGCTCCAATGTGAATCTAGGGATATAAAGTCCCTCTTCTTCTCCAAGAGCTCCGCAAGAAAAGAGATGTGCAAAAATTGAAGTTTTGAGACCTAAGTTCCTATTTATAGGCCTTAAGGGAAAGGTTGTGATTTAAAACAAGTATAGGGCAAAACAGGGTTTCTAGCTCTATTTTATGAAATTGATCACCTAAATAATTACTGATGGAGTGATTTTTACTTAGGGGTCTCAACTGAGTCTTCTAAGTTGTTTAAACTAATTATTATCTTGCTAATTTTTTTTATATCTTATTTATCTTTCAAATCCATATACCAAATTAACTCAGCTTCCTAAGTCTATCTAGCTAATCTGATCAGTTTTAGTGACTTAAGAAGGTTTCTAGTGTGTCTTATAGGATTAAGGAATTTATGAGTTCTAATCCTAATTTATTAATGAGTTTAAGCACTAGAATATTATCCTACCCTAATATCTTAAGTTATAGTTCTTTGGAAATTATTTAGGCTGTTACAAAGATCGATCCTTTGCTTCCTTGACCATCTTTAGTGAGATCTCTACAACGATTGATGACAGCTTCGACCTTCATTCGTTCCTCCGGCCACGTATCGATCTCTTCGTTGGTGTAATGACCCAAAACCCTTAAGAAGTTTTCCTGTTTATTGTATTATTTTTTTTGGTTAATTTAATTATTAATTACGCATATGGTTTGGTGTTCAATTAGAGGTAGGGCGTTTTCGTAAATTAGTGTGTTAGTTTGAGGACCTTAGTGTATATAGAGTTTCTTTTTGGGGTAGTCTTGTAAAAGACAATTTCCTCAACTGATTTTGAACGCACCTCCTGCGTGGAACGGATAGTGGGGAATGACTGTGGACGTGCCTCCTTGCTGTTGCCTTTGAGGGAGAGAACTAGGGAGGTTAACCCATGTCCTTCTCCTTCTCCTTGTTGATCTATTTGACTCAAACTGAGGTTGCTTTTGCTTAGAGATAGAACCGAGCGTGAATTGGAAGAAACTTCAAATCTGAACCATGTAGCCTCCATTTTCAGATTTAGGAAGAAGAAGCAAGGAGAGGCACCAGTCAGTTATTAATTTCGTTGCTTAGCCGCGTGCAAATCTAACCGGTACGTAGCTTATCCGGTTCCGATTTACTAGACATATGTGATGCTCTGTTTTTCCCCATTTTTTAATGAACATGTTTTCTGATTTCCGGCATGATTTATGACCTGGTTATTGAGGATTCTTTCTACTAAGGATAGGATAAACATGATCTCACATTTCCTATATATAAGCATGCTTTGATTTGTCGAATTTATGATCAATAAGTTCTGCTATAAAAAAGATATCACAGTTCTTAGTAATTGTTGAATTCATATGATATGCATATTAGATCTATGAATTAGATGTAAGATGTATTTCATGGGATTAAAGTGAATGGTTTAGATAGGGATTTACCCAGAAATTGGACTGAGACTCTGTTAGAACCCTGGCTATGAGAATCCAACAAAACAGAGAATAACAGAGCAGCATTGATTCAGTCACTGTCTGCAGGAATGTCGTTCGATCGGAAATGTCGATTGATCGGACAAGTCGATCGAGCGCCAACCGCGATCGATCGGAAATAGCGATCGATCGATCGTAATGGATCGTTCGCAGATGTGCGTCTGAGCACAGTGTTGCGTTTGAGCGCAAATGCACTGAACAATACCAAGTGCAGATTTTAGTGAGGGTTTGGATGTCTTATGGGTTGACTCATAGTGCTTTATGATGGGATCAAGTGCGGTTTAGGGTCAAGAACCTGCAATGATCTACTTGTTGCCCTTAGCATAAGCGGTCTATTAGATAGACTCCTTAGTTAATTTATACTTGGGTAAGGACATGTAGTGAGACTTTAGTGTAAATATGTTTGGACGTCATAGGAATGTGTAAGATGGGTCTCAATGGATTATGCACGTGTATGGGCGCGTGTATAGCTTCTGAGGGGATCTATCATCCATGTTCCATAGGGGAGAGCATCCATACTGTATTAATGTGAATTGTTACGTGTACCCGGTTGGTGGGAAAGACATGGTTGCCTAGCCCCTTGGTTTGAAAATCCCATAGAATAAGTTATGAAACATAGTTGGTTCATAAGGTCGACTGAACCTTGGGTATTGTACACTCTAAATCAGCATATGGTGGACTATGAACCATGGGTTAGCGCCCGGATCAGAGATGGGACAACCTCCTGGGACACATCTGAGCCCGAATTCGAGTGAAGTTACTTTTAGGGACACTTAACAGATCACATAAACATAGGCATAACCACATTGCATTGCATTTACTGATTGAGCATACATTAGGCCATTTGTTTGATCATCCTTGCATCATACTCATACCATATCACGTATTACTAATTTGTGTTGTCTTATCGATGTATTTGGATTTTGTCATATATGTTGTGTAACTAGCTTACTGGATCCTGCTTGCTGAGTTCCTAACTCACCCAACCCATCATGTTGCAGGTCGATATTGAGAGAGAGATATTCGTGGCCCTTAGTTTATTTAGTATCAGTTCTCTTATTTACTTCTGTTACAAACATGTTAGTTATGGGGATGTAATAGGGCTCTTCTGAAGCCACGTTTTTTAATTTATTTCTTTCAGTTCATCTTTATGTATTATTTTGCTTCAGCTACTCTGTGATGATGAATAAATTCAGCATTTTATTTCATCCTTTCTTGGTTATGACGATGTCGATCCGCGGTCCAGAAATGGATCTCGAAGGTCTCACCTCGAGATCTGTACAATCCCACCTAGGGATTCGGGTTACAGGATCTGGGGCATGACAGTTGGATCCAATACAAACCATGCAAGCTTTAACTCCAAGTAGTGTGGTAAAGTCGAAGATCTTCTTTTTGAATCCTTGCTTCCTCTGCATGAAGTTCACTTTCAGAGATGTTAGATCTTACTTCATCGATAGTTTCTCTCTAACTCTGACCATTTTTCTTTCTCATTACTTTGTTGGTGTCAAAAACTTATTTGTATCTGAATACAACGAGGAAATTTAGCAGCACATGGTTACAATCACAACACCAAGTAACATCATGAAGATCTAAGGTTTGCAAGTATCAGTGTTGAAGATACAAAACTATTGAACCAGAAAAGCAAAACATACACACAAACAATGACTAATTCGCCTATAATTGGAGTTATATCAAAATTTATCGTACATACCTGAAGGGCAGCATTACGCAGAGAATGAGACATGTTCCCTCCGTGTTCGGTAGCATTATGCCTCTGGATTATAACACAAGAATCTAAATTGTCGACAATGACCAAAAAAACAACAAAAGGGAATTGAAAACTATAAACCTATAACGACTCATCAATACCATGCAAATTTTAAAAGTAACCCTCCTAAAAAAACATCATAGAAACTAATAACTCGCCTTTAATTTAGATTCAGATGAGAAAACCACAAATGTTTTGGAAAGGCATGCCTCATCCTCACACAGAAGTTGAGCTTGATGGAAATGGATCTGTGACAGATATTTAATGTTCATTTGTAAAATGATTATGAAATAAATACGGGGAAAAGAAGAAAAATAAGACGTCATAAAAATAACAATTTGTATTATAAAATAACTTGCCTCTAGGTTGTTACAATGCTTATAATATTCATATTGTCCCAGATTTTGCCTAAATTGAGATTGAGCAGAATAACTTGGTTATACCTGAGTTGGCTATCTTAAATTACATGTAAAAATGATTTCATTGTTAACATTTAACAGAATTAGATTGAGAGTTCACCTTAGGCATATATCACAAGTATAGTATTCAGTAGACATGAGTGTGTAGAACTCGTTATCCCCATAGAATAGGTCTCGGCAGAACTCACACAGAATGTCCTATGAAGCCATCTCTCTCACTCTCACTACCACTCACAACTGAGTCACCTATGTTCATATGCTGAATCAACTATGCTCTACTATATAGATTTTGCTCACAAATAAATATCTGATTCTTCTTCGGAAGTAGCATTAGTGACATCACGGTGCAAATGAAGATATATAGGCAACAAGCTGGAAGAACAATATATAGCAAAATATTGGACCAAAGAATTTTCCTCCTGATCATTGTACTAAACTCCAAAATAATTAATTAATGGGGATATGGGGTTTGAAAGTCCATATTAATGGCCATGAAACATGTAAGCTCAAAATCAGATGGAAAAACAAATAAAATAGAACATTTCTTTAGTTAGTGACCAAAAATAGACCCAACTACCGCACTAATATTTGTGAATAAATCTTCACACAATAAAGACCAACTTCAGCATAAAAGAGTAAAATTTCTTAGTTACTTACACAGCATGAAATAAACTCTAACATTGGAAAAATATCACTGACATGTTCAAAATCCTATCAAAATAGATATCTTTCCAAACTGAAGGACATAATTTTTTTCCTTCTATCATCCCTCGAGTCATTGGCAATTTACCTAAAAGACTAAAAAATGACTATGCATTCAAAGCAACAACACCCAACAAACAAAAAATATCTTTCATCAAATATTTTTCATCCAAAGCAATATTTTTGGAAGTCATAATATAAGACACAGAATCCAATCACCTCTACAAAATTGTTTTGTGTGCCCAAGATCCCATACCATATCAAATAGAATGAAAAATATAGACTAATGACAGACGGTCTATTCATTTAATAGTTTATAATGGTTAGATGATCTAAAATACTGATGTTCATGCTAGTCACCATTGAATGTGGCAATATGTGTAGTAACCCTGACCCTACCATTTAATTTGATAATTAAATGATAGTTCATCCTCAGTTTAAACCTTAGGATTTATTTGAAAGAAGACGGGCTGAATTGGACCCTTATGTGATTTTGAAGAAATAGTGGTAACTTATGTAATTGTGTGAACTAGGTGCACTAGGCTTGGACCCTACACAATGAACTCAAATTGGACCACATGGACGGGTCGAATAGCCCCATTGGGCCCAAGGTAAGTCTAATTAAGTAATTATACGTATATTTGAATTAATTGAGTGGGATAAAGGAATTCATCCACTAACCCATGTACCTTTCAAAATTAGAGAGCGAAACTGTCTTCGGATTCACACGTCCAAAACAAAAGAGGGATGAGAGAAATTTGGTTTTGAAGGAAAAGAAAGGAAAAGAGGAAGAAGAAAAAGGCAAAGGAAAACTTGGCGATCTGCTATTGCTGGAAATCTGCAGAGAAAAGATCTAAGAAGAAAAAGGTAGGGATTCCTATCGATTTTATGATAGTTATATCCATAGATCTTAATGATATTGTAGATATAAGTTGGATTGCATGATTTGATGATCTTACGCATTATGTGAACAATTGGATGTGACATTGTAGTATTTTGATGTCACGAACCAACCCAAAAATTCTAAGTTGCGACCTTCACCCAATATCGCAATGGAGGTGGATCGACAAACATAAGCGCAAGATTTAATAGTTCTAGTATGATATAAGTAACTACTAATGATATGCTAAACTAGAAAATTCAAATGTAATCAAATCTACTTTTAACTACATCAAGTATACTACCAGAGTACGCTACCCAATCCGAGTCTTCTCGTGTCGCGACTAAGCTCCTGAACCTGAAATATTAAACAACATCCATAAGCTAGAAGCCTGGATGAGTAAACCTTCGATGAAGGGCATTCACTCATGTTTCAGTATTTGAGAAAAGTGCAGATGTGTATAGTTGTGTAATAAGTATAATGTGTGTGAAGTGTACAGTTGTGTGATACAGTAGTAATTCTCTCCCATTCTCACAGAGTATTACTCAGTGGTCTGTGATCCCACACTACAAGCATTGATTTTAAAGCATGAGAATTAGTCCAAGTGATTCATACAAGTGGCACTCGCAATAATAGGAACACAGAATATGCTATGCAAGAGAAATGTGAAGCTATCTAAGTGGTGAAATATCGTATGATCCCACACGATCTCGATCTCTATCTGGGATTTCCCAGCAACTTGGATGCGCCTCAGGATGTCCCAGCAACCTGAATGCATCCCCCATATTAGGATCATTCTATGAGCACCGCATAGTTGTAAGGGTTTTCAACCTAGGAGGCACAATCTCCCCACTTATGTTTTATCACGGGCCATCCAGCCAAGACTTGCAGCTAGCTGTGGTATCCCTCAGGGATTCATACATCTTCACAACCCAACAGAGGGTTTATATATATATGGTCTAGCTGACTCCCAAGCTTACACCAACGTGCGGATCCTTAGGATTGCATATCATCATCTAAGCTTACACCAACGTGCGGATCCTTAGGATTGCATATCATCATCTAAGCTTACACCATCGTGCGGATCCTTGGGTAATGTCTCTTCGCAAGACTGATGAGGTTCCCTATGTGGGTTCGCTCTCAGCTTGGTCCGACGATAGCGTCCTCTCGTAGGAGTAAATACTTATCATGTCAACATCAAGTCTAAACCCAGGGTGTCATGAGGGTATTAGACCAGGCTATCACAGCCGGAAAGTCCATATGCAACATTCAATTCATAGGCATATATTCACACAATCAATCAAACGGGCACATTCCCATATCAAACATACTAAGAACGACAAAGTGTGTAATCTAACTTACTAAGTACCATAGAGTATATATCTAATTTACTACCTAATATGAAATATATAACCTAACTTACTAAGAGTATAAATGAAATATAAAAAATCAAATTCTAACTACAAACCTTTCTAAATACTATTGACAAGAAACTAAATGCAATACAATTCTACTGTTAACATTTGAAGTAAGTTTGGCACACTGGCTGAGGTAAGTTTGGCACACTAGCACCAATTAATCATCCACACTATTCATTTGGATTCATCCACATGATCAATTTTGTCATATATCTACATGAGAGGCAACCAAGTTCCTAAACCAATCTCATTTCTATAATATAGCTATCAAGGGCATCTCAATATGCCTAAATTCACAATTTAAATAACAATTGCAGCATTTTACCAACCAATTGTATTCCAACATATGTATTATGATGATACTAAGCTAATAGGAAGGTTCGGGGGTCATGCTTACCCTTTTTCCCGAAAACTACTATTGCTTGGCCTGACTAAGCTGACTAGATTTCCGAGTTGAGGGGTCGGATTTTGCACGTGTAACTTACCAGAAAATAAGGTAGACATGTGTAACTAGTCAAGATGCATGCGCTCCTGTTGGAATCACTTTATTTGGACCTATGGAGTAGTTTGCGGGGTCGTCGGCGACCTTTCGTTGCGCCTAAATGTGGTAAAGTGTGCCAAATATGTAGGCACCTCAGGGTTTGGTCCAAATGGGTGTCGATAGACGAGAAGTTAAGTTGGTTTAGTCACTTTATATTTCGACGAGCTCTTAGGATTGCCTAAGGGAGGCTTCGGCGACGTATTAGATACGCTTACATATCTTCGGCGACAATTCCCGAGACCTTTATTTGTTCTCTAAGGCTCGGTGACCTCGTTGGTGCGCTGACAAGTGCGCCGAAGCTGGGGAAATGTCTGTTAAGGCTTAAATTTCACTCGGAGTTAGGTTTTACCCCTAGGAAGGTCCAATTATGGTCAAATACCATTTTCATTTGGTCTTAGGTAGAGATTTGGGGTTTTCCCCCCTTCTTCTCTACACCTAGGGTTTGGTTTTATCTCATGCACGTCAAATTTAATGGTCTGGTGTATAGGGTTCCACATACAATCAATTATAAAGGTCTAAATCCCTAGGAGAAGGAGGGTATGAGGCAAACAACCCTTCTCTTAAGTCAAAATACTAAAACACAATCGAAATACACGATCAAAGGAGGTTACTTAACTCGGGATGTAGTCGTGGGAGTCGAGGTTGAATTGCAACACATTCTAGAACGTGGAAGATCATTCTTGAGGTCCAAATCTCCTTCATGGCTCCAAAATCCCAAGAGAGAGAAGTGAGAAAGAATAATTTTGTGTTTTATGAGCTTAGGGCTCTATTTGTAGGCAACTTGTGAATATTGCCAATACTTAAAGGCAAAACGGGGCTTTTGGCTCTATACTTCTCGACTGGTTGTATTTACGAGCTCTGATAGACAGCTTTTCTTATTGAGTCTGAGTTGGATCTGGAAAGTCTACGAATATAATTAATTAAATTTATTAAATCTTAATTAATCCCTAATTTTTCAACTGGTCTTTCAGATTGGCTATCTAATTTAATTTACTTTCTTAATTAACCTAACTTTATGAGGTCATGGATTTAATGGGCATAACCTAGGCTGTTAGTGGACTTAGTTTAGTTATTTTGAAATTATTTCTATTACTAATCTTAATTAATTGAGGTTAAGTGTTCAGGTCATTACTGTCTAACCCCTTTAAAACAATTTCGTCCCCGAAATTTCACTAAGGAGTTCTAAGATTAAAGAGAGGATCTTCATTGAGTTATATGGTAGGAAAACAGAGTGCTACAGAATACTGACATGAACTCAAAGTAATTCACCGAAAGAGATTATTAGTTCTTACAAAATGAGGGCCAAACTGCCCAACTAAAAGTTCAAGTACTAAAAGGAAGTAAAGTCTAGTACATCAAAGAAGCATGAACAACAGGAGGTAGTGGTGCTACACAGCAATGAACAGAACAGGGTTACAGCTATCGCCGGTCCGCTGGAGGTGGTGCTGGAGGCATGCTAGCGAGAAGTTTGTGAATGTGAAGGATCTCTCAAGCAATACATTGTCAGGATGGCTAGGTTGGATGCCCCACTCTCTGGCCGCAACAGACATCAAGCATGGGAAAGGTAAGTCACCTTTTCGGGTGAGCCTGTAATACTTGATGATATGGGTAATCACCAAGGAAGGAAGGCATAGACGCTGGCCCATCACTACCATGTAAAGCACTTGCACCATGAATGGAGTAAGTTTGCTAGTGTTACCGGTGCGAGGGTAAACACAACGGAGGAAAATCGCTTGTAGAATGCGATAGGGAGCATGGAGCTTGGTGGCAGATAATGCATTACTATTCTTCCATGCGGCATTGTAGCCACACAGAGTAGTAGTAACGTCGGCACGCTCAGAAAAAGGGAGGTCTGGAACAGTGTAAAACACATTGTTCATGGGAACGTGCATAAGAGAAGAAACTAACTGAAGGTTGAGGACTCGGGTTCCTCTGGGGGTGACAAAATGAATGGAGGAAGTCTCCAGATCTGGCATAGTAATGTACTCATACATATCCCTAGTAAGGGTCTCATATGCCTGACCACCCCAAGTCAGGATAGGCTCCCAATCAATGGCACGTAGAATGGTAGGAACGCCATATGACTCGACATGTAAGGCTATGGTGGTGCTCTCAATAAGCAAGTTCATGTAAGCAAACTCAGAGACGGGTGCCCTAAGTTCAGGTTCTGGCCCAGGTTCAGATGGAGGCTCAATATCTTCCATCTCATATGGGTCTGGTGACTGTTCTCTCCTAGAGGTCCCTTAGAAGATTTGGACTTCTGGGTAGCTTTCTTACCCTTGGTTTGAGCTCTAGTCATCTATAATGACCCAAAACCCTTAAGGAAACTTTTCCCCTTTTTGTTGTATTATTTTAGCTATTTTTATTTACTATTTATGTTTGCAATGGGATTATTTTAAGTCTTTAATGATTTATGGGTTTTTTCTGTTATTATAGAATAGTTAGGGCTAAGGTGTAATTATCGACTTTGGTTTTATTGTGTTCAACACATAACCGTGCGTTGAACTGGTCATGGGAGAGTGGAGACGTGGGCAGTGAGGTGACCTGGTTCGTCTGTTTAAGGGAGTGAAGGTAGGGATTAAATCCCTATCTCTCTCATTTCGTTCAGGTTGAGGAGAAGAGTTGGGAGAAGAGAGTTTGAGAGTAGAGTTTGAAGAGGAAGTAGAAACTGTTCTTAATTACTGGGTTTCTGGGCTTGTGACTGCAGTGAAGAAGATGTGAGAAGAAGAAGAGGAAGGAGAAGAGGAGCAGCTTCCAAGGTTTCTTTTGTTAGCATCATCCTAATCTTCAAGTAAGTATATCATTTGGTTTCCAGTCGTATGATTTACATGATATATTGTTTTCTACTTCGATTGAACTTGTTCTTTTATTGGCTTGGATCATGAGTTAAACTGAGAGAACATCTTATGTTGGATTTAGAACGAATATAATTTATCTCATTTGACATATATATATTTATATATATATATATATACGTGTTTTGATGGTATAATTGTATGAGAAGAATTTTTGCATGAAAGTATTTCGGTTCTTATGAAATTATAGAATTTATCTGTTATTTGAATTGAACGCATGCACTTCGTTTGAGTTGATTTCTATGTGGTTTGATGTTTGGATAATTATATAGTGGTTGTTTTACCCAGAAATATTGGACTGAACCGCTATAAGAATCCTGGTTATAAGAAACCAGTAAAACAGAGCAAAACATAGCAGCAGTGATTCAGTCACTGTCTGCAGGAATGTCGATCGATCGGACAAAGTCGATCAATCGGTAAAGTCGATCGATATAACGTCGATCGAGCGGGAAAGTCGATCGATTGAAAACAGCGATCGAGCGACAAAGTCGATCGATCGGAATGGATCGTTCATAAATATGCTTCTGAGCACAGTGTGTTGTGTTTGAACGCAATTGCACGGAACAGAACCTAGTGCGGATTTTGTGTGGGTTTGTATGTCTTATGGGTTAGCTCATTGTGCATTATGATGGGTTCGAATGAGATTAAAGGTTCGAGGACAAGCAATGATCTACTTGTTGCCCTTAACATGAGCGGTCTACTAGACACACTCCTCAGTTAGTCTACACTTAGGTATGGACTAATAGTGAGACTAAAGGATAACATGTTTTGACATCATAGGAATGTGAAGGAGGAGTCTCAATGGATTATGCACGTGTATGGGCGCGTGTATAGCTTCTGAGGGGATCTATCGTCTATGTTCCCTAGGAGAGAGCATCCATACTGTGTTAATGTAATTTGTTAAGTATGCCCGATTGGTGGGAAATACATGGTTGCCTAGTCCCTTGGGTTGAAAGTCCCATAGAATAAGTTATGAATCATAGTTGTTTCACAAGGTCGACTGAACCTTGAGTATTGTACATTCTAAATCAGCATTTTATTTCATCCTTTCTTGGTTATGAGGATGTTGATCTGCGGTCCAGAAATGGATCCCGAAGGTCTCACCTCGAGATCTGTACCATCCCACCTAGGGATTCGGGTGCAGGATCTGGGGCGTGACAGATTGGTATCAGAGCCAGGTTTGTTTTGTAACAGAGATAGATGAAGAAAACACTAGAGATGAAGTTATCACTAAGAAATCTGGAGTTAGGTGGAAGAACTTAGAAATCAAACTTAGGTTGTGTGTTGATTGATTGATTGATTGATTGAATTGTTTGTATATGTAAGCTTGAACTTTAGAATATGAACTATAGGATTAGTGACTTATACCTTTCCCTTAATTGTAGATGGCTGGACGGAGAGGGTGACCGGCTACTAGGGGAGCATCTTCCTCGGCAGCTCGCAAGGAGCCACAGCCGCAGATTGTAGATGTCTACCAGATCCTTGGGGACATGGCTGCTATGCAGAGAGATCAGATCCGACAGGATGAGACCCAGAGGATAGAGCAGGATCTGAGAGATGAGGCTCGCAGGACGGAGCCGAGACCGTTAGTTGTGGCGTCGACTAACTGGGTGGAGAAGTTCAAGAAGTTGACGCCGCCATGGTATGACGAGCTGGGAGAGCCGAATCTAGCACAGGACTGGTTGCAAGACATCGAGCGGATCTTCCGTACGATGGAGTGTCTGGATGGGTCTCGACTACTTCTCGCCACCTTTATGCTTAAGGGTGAAGCCCTACACTGGTGGCAGATGGTGGAGAGGACCGCAACAGCAAATTTGACTTGGGTCGAGTTCCGTGGACAGTTTCTAGAGAAGTATCTTCCTAGCAGCTACCGTCAGCAGATGGCCATGGAGTCAGCAGATGGCCATGGAGTTCATGCGTCTTGAGCAGGGATCTCTTACGGTGGCCCAGTATGAGGCCAAGTTTGCCATGATGTCAAGTCATGCGCCTCATATCGTGGCTAGCGAGGCAGATCAACTGCCAAGTTTGAGGAGGGTCTGAGGATTGCCATTCGATCCAGGGTGGTACCACAGACGTACGGGACTTATGCTGAGGTCCTGAAGTGTGCACTTCATGTGGAGATGGACTTAGACTGAGCCACCGAGCAGAGGGACCGGCCGAGGCAGAGCAAGGGTAGACACTTCCAGCCCTATCCGCAGCGACAGGACAGGTGTCAGAGGACAGATCGCGGGTCTACCAGTACTGCTACTAAGCCAGATGTTCCACAGGATGTACATGTATAGCAGCAGCCACACCCATTGCCATCGCAGTAGCAGCAGTTCAGGCAAAGGGATCAGAGGGATCAGAGAGGACAACGCTTATGCTTCAACTGTGGGAAGCCAGGCCACGTGCAGGCGAACTATCGGCAGGCGGAGAGGCCAGATGGCAGACAGGCGCCACCTCAGCAGAAACAGTATGGCGGTGTTCACGCTATGGCAGGCACTCCTACAGCTCCTAGAGACGACCGTGCGTTTAACGTGATTGTCAAAGGTACACTACAAATTTTCCATACCCCTCCAGATGTTTTGTTTGACTCCGGAGCATCGTATTCGTTTATTTCCTGTTCGTTTATGCAATTCTTGGGTTTCAAGCCTAGCATGCTAGAGACACCACTACATGTGAACAACCCAGTAGGAGGGATAGCTACCTTACACCGGGTGTGTCTGGCCTATGGGGTAAGAGTAGGAGATCTGAACCTAGAGACCGACCTGATTTTGCTAGAGATGGTTTATTTCAACGTGATCTTTGGCATGGACTGGCTTGCTGCCTATCATGCCAGGGTTCATTGCTTTCGGAAGACTGTCGTTTTTGACCTTCCTGAGGGCAGGCAGCTCACCTTTCTCGGGACTGAGAAGGACGGATATCAGACGGACTTCCTTGATACAGCGGATGTGGGACAGTAGTTATCCTTGGAGGATATACCCACAGTCCGAGAGTACAGTATGGTCTTCCTTGAGATTCCAAGGTTGCCTCCTAGGAGAGAGATTGAGCTCAGCATTTAGTTGATGCCTGGCTCATCACCTATTTCACTTGCGACTTATCGGATGGCCCCGACAGAGTTGGGCGAACTGAAGGATCATGTTGGACGGATTGTCTTCTTTATCCTTCGTCAGGCCGAGTACATCTTCGTGGGCTGCACTAGTCCTGTTTGTGAAGAAGAAGGATGGGTCACTGCTTCTCTGTGTGGACTACAGACGGTTGAATGGGGTCACGATGAAGAACAAGTATCCTCTGCCCAGGATAAATGACCTGTCTGACCAGTTGAGAGGAGCATAGTACTTCTCAAAGATGGATCTGAGATCAGGGTACCATCAGTTGAGGATCAGGGAGGAGGATGTCCACAATATGGCTTTTCGTACTCGGTATGGGCACTACGAATTTGTTATGATTCCATTTGGGTTGACGAATGCGCCTGCGGCATTCATGGATCTGATGCACCGTGTGTTCAGACCTTACTTAGACCAGTTTGTAGTTATCTTCGTAGACGACATCCTAGTTTATTCGAGGTCTCGAGAGCAGCATGAGGAACACCTCAGGATCATATTACAAACTTTGGGTGAGCACCAGTTGTACGCCAAGTCTGAGAAGTGCGATTTCTAGAGAGAAGAGGTTAGGTTTCTTGGTCATGTGGTTTCTAGGAATGGCATCTCTGTGGATTCATCCAAGGATGATGTAGTTCTAGGTTGGGAATGACCGAACAATGCACGAAGGTTAGGAGCTTCCTTGGTCAGGCGGGCTACTACCAGAAGTTCATCGAGAGATTTTCCACTATAGATGCGCCCTTTACCCGACTGACCAAGAAGGATGTTAGATTCGACTGGGATGATTAGTGCAAGGCTGCATTCGAGGAGTTGAAGAAGAAACTGACTGCAACTCCAGTTCTTGTCATACCTGCCAAGTTTGAGGAGGGTCTGAAGATTGCCATTCAATCCAGGGTGGTATCACAGACGTACGGGACTTATGCTGAGGTCCTAAAGTGTGAACTTCATTTGGAGATGGACTTAGACTGAGCCACCGAGCAGAGAGACCGGCCGGGGCAGAGCGAGGGTAGACGCATCCAGCCCTATCCGTAGCGACAGGACAGGCGTCAGAGGACAGATCGCGGGTCTACCAGTACTGCTACTGAGCCAGAT
>JAUPMG010274124.1:0-19034 GCA_031762675.1 Pachysandra terminalis | reverse complement strand
AAAATTTAAAAACTATATCTTGTCTTATATATATATATATATATATATATATATATATATATACACACACACACACACACATTATAATTTTCATTTTCAGTCAAAGTTTTACTTTTTTTTTTTCAGACAACCAAACAACACCACTAAAAGTAGTTTTACTTTCCTTTCCTGCGCTACTTTCCAACCAACCAAACACACCCTAATAGAAAATGGAAGATATTGAATTGCAGACAACTACAAGCAGACATGAACTGTACATTAAAAACTTGATCCCCAAAGCAACTCTCGTCATCGTCACCACCACCAGAGGGTTTCGATCTAGAAGTACCAGATTTCTTAGGTAGAAGGTTGTGGATGTTAGGCATCACTCCTCCATTAGCGATCGTCATGTCATTGAGCACCTTGCTTAATTCCTTGTCGTTTCTTACAACAAACTAGATGTGGCAAGGAACGATTCTTATTCTGATCTAAACCGAGATCAAAATAAGAATAATGCAATGACTTGATCATGATGAATATCTTTCAGGGTGAACCCTAATAGTTTCGACTTGTAGTTTCTTCAATCGCTCTTCCCAGTCGAGCTGGAATTAGTGTAATCTTCTTCGACACTTGAGTTGAGACAGTCGTGCTTTGAGTTAGGGTTCAAATTTTTCCAATGTGACGGATGAAAAAATTATTAGTTGAGAAAGGGGCGAAACCGATTTGGGGCGGAATTAACAGTTGAGAAAGGGGCAAAATAGATTTTTCCAATATGCCGGATGAAACAAATCAGATGAGAAAAGCTTGTTCACTGATTTGGGGCGGAATTATCTGTTGAGAAAGGGGCAAAACAGATTTTTCCAATGTGTCGGAACTAGTGTGCCAGATGAAACAAACCAGATGAGAAAAGGTCGTTCGTTGAGCTGAGAGAGAGAGAGAGAGGTTGAAAGGGGTGAAACTGATGGGGAAGAAGATGGTGCCAAAAGTGTCATTTTTAAAAATTATGTAGTGCGTTAGTGTAGAAGAAACATAATAAGGGAGGGGTATTTCGGGTAGTCTATTATCTAACTTAAAAAAATCACTTTACGTTAAAAAATTCTTAAAAGTAAAGTCTGACCTTACAAAGAATTTTTCAACTCACTGAAACATCAATATGAACTTGTGCTATACCTTACGTTAAAAACCTTAAAAATAATCAACAAATGAATTTATAAGAGCAGTAAATTTGTGCAATTGAGATCTTACTTGCAACAATAGTAGGCAACCCCTAATGGACCGACGTTGAACACCCATAGAAGAAATTTTTCTAACTAACCATTGTAGCACAAACTTCTCCCAATTATCATTGCCAAGCTTCAAGGTTCGCTATATAAGGGATTAACTTAGGGCACACAAATGGTTTTGTGTTTGGGCACAGTAACACACCCAAAGTAAATGACACAAAAGTTCTTTTGAAAACATCATCCACGTTATCGCTTTTTAGCCGGTCCTCTAACGTCGAAATGGGGATTCCACTTACTATAGCATGGTAAAAAGAACGAATATCCTTGAAGACATGTATGTCGCCAGATGTGGGAACGTCATCTCCTCTCGCCGCTAACTCCATTAAATGGTCTAGTGACGAGTGTTACGATGACATCCCTTTCAATAATCTTTAGAACACTTTCCTCGGTGTCAAATATGCTTACAACCACTCACATCAACCTCGTTGAAGGTTTTGTTTTGTGAGAGAGAGGAGACTTCCAAATCCCAAATCCTCTGTACAAACCGTTTGCTCAAGGGTTAGCCTTTCTTCCAACTTTGGGAAATGTGTAGGCGAGTAATACGTATGGAGTACCTAGAATGAAAACTTCATCCAGTCTGTTTATCCAATACCTTGAAAAAACGTATGTATTTTCTTCTTCTGAAAAAATATTACCTCCATTTTAGGTTTTCTGAAATGTGGCACTTTGTGATTGTCACGCCCCAAATCCATGATATATGATCTCCAAGGGAATGACCTTCGCATCCAAACCATGGATGTGACCAAACCATTCAAATAACCCGTGGTTCAACAGAGCATTCTAACTACAACGGAAGTCACATAAGAATTTAAACCTTAACTAGGTCCTACAATTGTAAATCCAACTATGAAATAAAAGATTACAACATTCTTGCCCTCGTGGGGTCAAAACAAAAATAGTAAAATAAGTTCAAGTAACAAATCCATAAAGTTTTGAGATCACATCTAGTTAGGAACCTCCATTCCAAGTCCATCCTAGTCTAGTGGTTCTCCTGTTTCAACATAAGGGATGAACTTGAAAGCCCAATAGAAAAATTCTAAAGTAACTACAACAGTTATTTTCATATTCATGTACTGAATCATGTTAATTCATGCAATTCACAGTTCATCTTATTATCATGTCATTGTCTAATCATAATAAAGCTTGTCTTAAGCAAATATAACCATCATCATGAACTTTGTCATGCCACACACATAATCACAATCTAAATAGATACCATGTACTTATGAACTCTGTCATAATACATATCCACATCCAAGGCTACCAATTCTAAGCACCTTCTAAACAGTAACAACTCTCCTTTTCAATCATCATGCCATTCACACAACATAATTCAATATCACACACACAAATTACACTAAAACTTAGAAATCACACATCATAGCACAATGAAACACATTACACCAATGTCACTTCATAATCACACATCACACCAACTCAGTCCACAAGCATACAACACATCAATATCAATCCACAATCACACATCAAACAATGCAATACATGCAAATGAATACAACGAGCACACAGATGATGAACAATACACACACGAGAATGCAATGCAATATGAGGTTTGACGCAATGCATATGATGATATCGAATAATGCAAGGGTGTTTGGCCAAGCCCAACCATAAATTCAATCCCACATCTCCTCTAGGAAACTCTGTCCCAGGAATGTGCTCAATCAATAGTAGCGCGGCCCCTCTTGTCTAAAGAGTACCCAAATCTCGTATCAATAATAGCGCGGTCCCTCTCATCTAAAGAGTACCCAAATTTCATCATCCATTTCTTTTAGGGGACAATACCCAAGGTAGATAATGCTACCCTCTTTCCTTTTGGGGATAATACCCATAGTAGAAAAGCCTCTGCATACAATCATACAGTGAACTCATCTAGAGTCACTCTCAATACATTACAATCATTTCATACATCACAGTTCATGTCACATATCACAATTAATGTTATATATCACACTTCTCATGCATCACAGTTCATGTCACATATCACAGTTCATAAGGCTCATATAAGATCCACATACACCATATTTCAACTAACTCACATGCTTTGATCCTTACTCATCCTATCACATGCATCATACTTTATAACATGTCATGACACCTTAGGAACCTAATCGAACCTCATAGCACACCTTACTTAGTCATAGCACACTGTAAACTGGTGTGAGTAGCACCTTTTGTCGCACAAATTTCCATACATTCATTTTGCACAAAAACCAACACCACACACAAGTCAACATCACTAAAACCAAGGTGTCCACCAAAAATGGGCTCATTTGGGGTTCGATAGATGTCTCGGTAGCACTGAGCTATTTGCCGAGGGTCCTCTGTAGCAAGGTTCGGTAGATGCCGAACTCTGGTAGATAAAACAGAGATTTTGTGGACTCGGTTCAGTAGCTACCGAACGACTTGTTGAGGGTCTGTTTCAACCCAGAATTCTTAAATTTTTATGGGGTTTCGTGCCCAATTCCACACAGTCATAATTTCATACTTTTTCATACACCAAACATCATATACACTACCAAACATCAATTCATCACAATATGAACAAAACCTAAGATTTAAACTAGGATTTACATGTGAGATTCAACCTATATTCATGAATTCAAGCGTATAACTCATATCTTCATATCAAAGAATAAAATCAATATAAGCATGGGTTAATCACACATCAACATGCAATATTAAGAGATCTAGGTGCTTAGTCCTAAAGACCCGTCACAATCTTACAAAAACAACTACCGTAAGAAACTCTAAAAGATTTGTACCTCTTTTCCAAGCTTTTTCTACAAATCTCTACCAAGGAAATCACCATTTTCTCTAGCCTTCTCCTGTCTTAGCCTTTTTTTTTTTCTTTTTTTTCTTTTCCTTCTTCAACAAACCAGAAATATTCTCTTTGCATCTTTTCTCTTTTGGTTGTGTATTCTCAATGTGACAATTTTCCTTATCCACAATCTCTATTTCGGGAAGGTGGATGCGTTAGTGGGGAAACTTTCCCCCTTACACAATTGCTGAATTAAAATATGTTGAATTGACTGAAGTGCCCTTACCTCTACAATGTGGGCCACACGATCAGTCCATAGCCCAGTCCAACTCATCCTTAGGGGCCCCAGCCCAAATCTCCTGAAATTCATTATTTTACATAAGTTAACAAGAATTTCTCCTAATCCAATTCAGCTAATACTCTTATACTTAATTCCTATGGTCCATTAAGATGATTCAATAAGATTTAATCATTCAATTAGTGAGTGGGGTCAGGGTCACTACAGTCTACCTCCCTTAAAGAAATTTCATGCCGAAATTTTACGTACCTTGATTCATAAATAATGCGGGATATTGCTTCTGAATCTCAGACTCCAGCTCCCATGATGCTTCGACTTCATCATGGTGATTCCACTGCACTTTCATAAGTGGGATGGTCTTTGTTATTAGAGTTTGTTCTTTGCGGTCCATAATCCTCACCGGTGTTTCTTCATAAGATACGCCATCTTTGAGTGGAAGTTCAATCCTATCTATTACTTGTGACGGGTCTGGCTCGTACTTTCTTAGCATTGACACGTGGAAGACATTATGAACTGCGTCCAGCCGAGGTAGTAACGCAAGACAATATGCAACCTCTCCCAAGCATTTCAATATTTTGAATGACCCGATAAATCTAGGTGCAAGTTTCCCTTTCTTGCCAAACCTCATCATTCCCTTCGTTGGTGAATCCTTAAGAAACAAATGATCACCCAATTCCAATTTCAGTTCTTGTCTCCTACGATTTGCATAGCTCTTTTGACAACTCTGAGCTGCCAATAATCGTGCTCTAATCAGCTTCACTTTCTCAGTAGTCTCTTAGGTGACTTTTGGCCCAAGAAAACTACTCTCACCCACATCTGTCCAGCACACAATTGATCTACATGGCCTTCCATACAGTGTCTCAAACGGTTCCATGCCAATACTCGATTGGTAACTATTATTATAAGAAAATTCAGCTAGAGGAAGGTGCTCACTCCAACTCCCCTTGAAATCCATTACACAGGCTCTAATCATATCGTTAAGTATCTGATTGACCTGTTCGGTCTGTCTATCCGTTTGTGGGTGGAAGGAAGTACTGAAATCTAGTTGTGTGCCCAATGGCTGTAAATTTACCCAAAACTTAGACTTGAATCTAGTATCTCTATCAGATACAATGCTAGCTGGTACTCTGTGAAATCTTACAATCTCCTTGACATACAGTAGTGCCAATTCATCTCTCGAGGCTGTAATCCGCACAGGTAAGAAGTGAGCTCACTTGGTCAATCTGTCCACAATCATCCAGATTGAGTCATTCCCAGCTTTGTACACAGGTAGTCCTACCACAAAGTTCATAGTCACGTGCTCCCATTTCCATTCCGAGATAAGCAATGGATGAAGCAATCTGGCTGTCTTCATATGTTCAGCCTTAACCTGTTGGCAAGTGAATCATCTAGCTACAAACTTAGCTATGTCTCTTTTCATCCTGGAACACCAATAAATTCTCAAATCACGGTACGTCTTAGTACCTTCTGGATGAATGAAATATCTGGATTTGTGTGCCTCCTCCAAAATTCCTTCCGAACCGACTCATCACTTGGAACACAATGTTTACCTCTAAACTTGATCACTTCGTCAGTCTGTACCAACCAACCTAGTTTAGTCTCATCAGCTGCCAATAATTGTAGACACGGGTCTGACTTCTGTTCTTCAACAATTCTAACCAGCAAGGACGGTCTAGCCACAAGGCTGAATAGTAATCTGTCACTCATTTTCCCATTGGTCCTGATATCCAAAGCACTCAGTGCCTCCACCAGACTCTGTTCCTGTCTCATCAAACATGCTAAAGTGCTAATTGGTTTCTTGCTTAGAGCATCCGCAACTACATTAGCTTTGCCCGGATGGTACTGAACCGTAGTTACATAGTCATGGACCAACTTCATCCACCCACTCTGTCTCATGTTCAGCTCGTTTTTGATGAACAGATACTTTAAACTCTTATGGTTGGTAAATAGCTCAAAGCCTTCTCCGTACAGGTAATGTTTCCTCAACTTCAGTGCGAATACTACAATGGCTAACTCTAAGTCGTGAGTAGGGTAGTTGCGCTTATGGACTTTGAGTTGCCTAGATGCATAAGCCACCACATGTCCCTCTTGCATAAGGACACATCCTAAACCCATCAATGAAGCGTTTGTATATACTGATAGCTTCTTCCCGCTGAATTGAATCGTTAACATGGGAACAGTAGTAAGTTTCCACTATAATTCCTCAAATGCTGCTTCGGATTTGTCGTCCCAATTGTATTTGACTTCTTTCATCGTTAAATTAGTCAAATGAGCAGAAATCTTGGAGAGTCCTTCAATGAATCTCCTATAACATTCGACCAATCCAAGAAAACTTCTGATCTCAGCCACATTCTTAGGCCTCTCCCAACTCCAAATAGCTTCCACCTTAGCAGGATCTACTGCTATTCCCGACCTGGACACCACATGTCCTAAAAATTTGACTTCATTCTTCTAGAAGTCACACTTGTTGAATTTGACATGTAACTGGTGATTTAAGAGTGTCCTTAATGCTATTGTCAAATGCTCTTCATGTTCTTTCCTCGTCTTGGAGTATATCAAAATATCATCAACAAAGATCAGTACAAATCGATCCAAATACGACCTGAACACTCTGTGCATCATGCCCATGAAGCCAGCAGGGGAATTGGTCTAACCAAACGGCATCACCATAAATTCACAGTGCTTGTATCTAGTCTTGAATGTTGTCTTTTGTATGTCGCACTCTCGTATTCTCAATTGGTGATATCCCAACCTTAAGTTGATCTTGGAAAAGTATCGGGCTTCCCTCAACTAATCAAAGAGATCATCAATCCTTAGCAAAGGATACTTGTTCTTGATGGTGACTCTATTCAGTTGTCTGTAGTCAATGCACAACCGCATATACCCATCCTTCTTCACGAATATCACCGGTGCTCCCCACGGTGAAACACTTGGTATAATGAATCCCATATTCATCAGTTCATTTAGTTTCTCTTTGAGTTCTCTCAATTCACCTGGTGCCATACGGTAGGTAGCCAATGAAATCGGAGTAGTTCCTGGCACTAACTCAATGCAAAACTCTACCTCCCTTAAAGGCGGTAGTCCTAGTATCTCCTGAAACACCTTAGCAAGGTCTTTGACTATAGGAATCCCATCTATGGATTCTTCCTTGTTTTATAAGAATCCATTTGGTTTCCCAAAATTCTAATGCTCTTCCCCTTAGGAGCTTTAAAGGTTATTAGCTTCTCAAAACAATCTACCTTGGCATGATAAGCTGCTAGCCAATCCATGCCCAAGATGATGTCGAAGTTCAACATGGTTAGCACTACCAAGTTAGCTTCCAGATTTAGATCTTCTACCCTTACTACGCAATCCAAACATATTTGGTCAATTGTAATTGTTCCTCCCACTGGGTTCGTAATATGTAAGGGATCACTCATAACAAAAGATCTAAGACCCAAGGCATGCATAAACTGTGCTGAAATGAAAGAGTGTGTGGCACCCGAGTCAAACAATACATTGGCAGGAGAATGGACAATAGTAAGTGTACCTTCCACCACTATGTTCGTGGCCTCATCATCCCTAGGAAATGTCCTTTCTGTCAAAGCATGAACTTGCTCTTGAGGTGGTGTTCGAAGGTCCATTCCATGTCCTTGACCTTATACCCGGATCCTCTCATGACAGTCCTTCTTAACATGCCCGGTTTTCCCTCAGTAGTAGCAAGTCATAAGAGGTCGCTGTTGCAGGTATGGGGATGCAATAGGAGCTTCAACTACTGCAGTAGGCCCGACAACTGTCCTCTGGTGGTCATCCATCCTGGTCCTCTTCTCTCCTCTCTGCTGGTGGGATTGGAACCTCCCCCGGTCTAGCCTATAGTTATCCCTTTGTTGAGTGTATTGATCATTGTCCCTCTTAACTCTACGGGCACAATCAAGGGCCTGCAATTAAGTCCTGAAGCCATGAAACACCACTATAGACCTAATAGCTAGTCTTAGTCCTTCCTCAAACTTTGCGGCTTTATCCTCCTCATTGGTAATCATGTGAGGTGCGAAGAGAGAGAGCATCACGAACTGGCCTTCATACTGGCCCACAGTACGGGAACCCTGTTCTAGTTTGAGAAACTCCACGGCCTTCTGCCGTTTGTAATTGCTAGGGAAGTAGGCCTTGTAGAACTGTCTTTTGAATTCTTCCCAGTCATTCACTTCCCCCTTAGCCCTCTCAACCATCTCTCACCAATGGTAGGCTTCTCCATTCAGCATGAATGCCGCAAGACGAACTTTTTGGTCTGTCGGGCAATCCATGGCCTGGAACATCTTCTCCAGTTCCTGCATCCAGTCTTGAGTCAGCATCGGCTCTCCCCTACCGTCAAAGGATGGTGGTCTCAACTTCTTAAACTTTTCCAGCCATGATATTCCTCCTCCTCTAGCCCTAGGAACCAGTTGAGATTGCCTCATCTCTTGTTCTTTCTGAAGAGAAGTAGCCATGTCTCTCAATACCCGATAGATCTCCGTCAACTAAGGATCTACATCCCCTCCGGATGAACCCTCTCCAGTTGTTAGGTTCCTTCTACCTCCAGCCATCTACACCCACACATAGCAAGTCTCTAAGTATGACACAAAACAATTCTATGTAAATACATATGTATATATACATTCACACATAGACGTATATGCATATCACACCAAATAATCATATATTATACAATAATTTACAAGAAAACACTTCACACAATTCATAGATGTGGATCCTAGGTTAACATGTTTCTAAGTTCTCGTCCTAGGATTTCACTATACCCTTCTAAGATTCTCCTCACCATAGGTAACTTAAACCTAGAGCTTTGATACAAATCTGTCATGCCCCAAATTCGAGATATATGATCTTGAGGATTTCCAAGGGAATGGCCTTCGGATCCAAACCATGGATGTAGCCAAACCATTCAAATAACCCCGTAGTTCAATAGATGATTCTAAATACAACAGAAGGCACATAAAAATTTAAAACTTAACTAGGTCCAACAATTGTAAATCCAACCATGAAATAAAAGATTACAACATTCCTGCCCTCATGGGGTCAAAACAGAAAGAGTAAAATAAGTTCAAGTAACAAGTCCATAAAGTTTTGAGATCACATTTAGCTAGGAACCTCCATTCCAAGTCCATCCTACTCTAGTGGTTCACCTATTTCAACATAAGGGGTGAGCTTGGAAGCCCAGTAGGAAAATTCTAAAATAACTACAACAGTTATTTTCATATTCATGTAATGAAGCATGTTAATTCATGCAATTCACAGTTCATCTTATTATAATGTCATTGTTTTCACATATACACCATGACAATCTTAATCATGCTTGTCTTAACCAAATATAACTATCATCATGAACTCTGTAATACCACACACATAATCACAATCTAAATAGATACCATGTACTTATGAACTCTGTCATAATACATATCCGCATCCAAGGCTATCAATTCTCATGACGCATTCTAAATAGTAACCGTTCTCCTTTTCAATCATCACTCCATTCACACAACATAATTCAATATCACACACAGATCACACTAAAAGTCAAATAGAAATCACACATCATACCACAATGAAACACAATACACCAATGGCACTTTATAATCACACTTCACACCAACTCAGTCCATAAGCATACAACACACAAATATCAATCCACAATCACACATCAAACAAGGCAATACATGCAGATGAATGCAATGAGCACACGGGATGGTGAACAACACACACACAAGAATGCAATGCAATATGAGGGATGATGCAATGCATTTGATGATATGGAATGATACAATATATGCAAGGTTGTTAGGCCAAGCCCAACCATAAATTCAATCCCACACCTCCTCTAGAAAACTCTGCCCCAAGAATGTGCTCAATCAACAATAGCACGGTCCCTCTTGTTTAAAGAGTACCCAAATCTCGTATCAATAGTAGCGCGGTCCCTCTTGTCTAAAGAGTACCCAAATTTCATGATCAATAGTAGTGCGGTCACTCTTATCTAAAGAGTATTCAAATTTCATCATCCATTTATTTTAGGGGATAATACCTAAGGTAGATAATGGCACCCTCTTTCCTTTAGGGGATAATACCTATGGTAGAAAAGTCACCCCCACACAATCATAGAGTGAACTCATCTAGAGTCACTCTCAATACACCACAATCATCTCATACATCACAGTTCATGTCACATGTCACAATTTATGTTATATATCACAGTTCATGTCATGTATCACAGTTCATAGGGCTCATATATGATCCACATACACCATATTTTAACTAAATCACATGCTTTGATCTTTACTCAACCTATCATCATGTATCGTACTTTATAACATGTCATGGCGCCTTAGGAGCCTAATCAAATCTCATAGCACACCTTACTTAGTCATATCACATTATAAACTGGTGTAAGTAGCACCTTTTGTTATACAAGTTTCCATACATTCATTTTGCACAAAAACCAACACCACACACAACTTGACATCACTAAAACCAAGGTTTCCAGCAAAAATGGGCTCATTTGGGGCTCAGTAGATGGCTCGGTAGCACCGAGCTACTTGCTAAGAGTCCTCAGTAGCAAGGCTCGATAGTTGCCGAGCTCCGATAAATAAAACTGGGATTTTGAGGTCTCGGCAGCTCGATTCGGTAGCTACTGAACGACTTGTTGAGGGTCTGTTTCATCCCAGAATTTTAGAATTTTTATGGGGTTTCGTTCCCAATTCCACACAATCATAATTTCATACCTTTTCACACACCGAACATCAATTCATCACAATATGAACAAAACCTAAGATTTAAACTAGGATTTACATGTGAGATTCAACCTAAATTTTATGAATTCAAGCATATAACTCATATCTTCATATCAAATAATAAAATCAATATAAGCATGGGTTAATTACACATCATCATGCAAGATTAAGAGATCTAGATGCTTAGTCCTAAAGACTCGTCACAATCCTACAAAAATAACTACCATAAGAAAGTTCGGGAGATCCCTACCTCTTTTCCAATCTTTTTTACAAATCTCTAGCAAGGAAATCATCACTTTCTCTAGTCTTCTCATTCCTTAGCCTTTCTTTTTTTCTTCTCTTTTTCTTCTTTCCCCTTTTCCTTCTTCAGGAAACCAGAAATCTTCTCTTTCCCTCCCTTCTCTTTTGGTCGTGTATTCTCAATGTGGCAATTTTCCTTGCGCACGTTCTCTATTCCGGGAAGGTAGATGCGTTAGTGGGAAAATTTTTTCCCTTACACATTTCTAAATTCAAATATGTTGAATTGACTAAAGTGCCCTTACCTCTACAACGTGGGCCACACGACCAGTCCAACTCATCCTTTGGGGCCCAACCCCAAATCTCCTGAAATTCATTATTTTACATAGGTTACCCATTATTTCTCCTAAATTGCAAAATAATCTAATTCAGCCAATACCCTTACACTTAATTCCTATGGTCCATTGAGATGATTAAATAGGATTTAATTATTCAATTAATGAGTGGGGTCAGGGTCACTACATTGACGTATACATCACATTGTTCGTTTGACATGTTAATATTTCTTTTCCATATCGGGGAGTGCAATCCATTCATCTCTTGCCAATGAATGTGCCCAAAATAACAAGTACATGCTTGATTCATCAATAAAATAAAGGGTAAAGTATAAATACAAAACAAAAATATTGCATTACGAAGTGTTGACATACCGATTTATTTTTATAACCTCCATGTGGCCACTCTTGTAATCTCGGTTATAATCAATCTTATAATATTGGAAATGAGTACATAGTTGGTATTTAGAAGGTAATAATATTGGTCTTCACAAGATAACAATGTACTAACCAATATATCATCCATTAACTAGGCGAACACCAAAGAATGGGCTCAGTAGAGGAGTCAGCTTTATGGTCGTACATAATTTGCTGCACAGACATAGCATTTTTAAATATGTCATAGACTCGACCATGTCAAGCATGAATATATAGATTTGGTATATATTGTATCATAATAGGTACTTGCATGATATACCTATTCTCAGATCGCTTATTAGTTCTTGATCTTTTCTTCGATATACATTGTTCCATTTTGTTTTCTTCAATGGAATGTAGTATCAACTTTAAAACAAAACCACATGGGAGTGAATATTAAAACAAGTAAAAAATAATTAAGTTATGAGAAGACTTGCCATTATGAAAAAAATTAAATCAGGTATATATATCTATTAAATCTATATAAACCAAAATCACAGAGAACCTCAAATTTATCAAAAAATCCTAAAATACTCTAAAGAGAAAAAGGCTAAGGATAAAATAAACTTTGAAAATAGAAAATTCTAAACAAAAATTACATCCTAGATTAGATTCTAAACTAAAGAAAACTCTAGTCTAATATCTCATTCGATGGTCACAAGGCCTCCTAAGCTTTAACTTTATGATATGTTTTGTCATTTTGACAACATATATTCGGATGTCATTGAACAACAAAAGAGGATTACATCTTGAGCTAATTAATGAACACTAAGAAAAATCTGTAAAAAGATTCTCCAAAATGATTTAACAAGATTCAAAAGACCCGTGAAACACCAAGTATTTATAAAATACAGAACAAGCAGTCCATCCAAGTTTTAGAGATCTCAAAACAAAGCAAACACAAACTAGAAATCAATAGAACAATACCTATAACAAAGTTTGAAGATCTCCTATGATGCCACTCCCTTTATTTTGCAGGAAAAATATAACAACAAAAAAACAAGGAGGAAGATAGGGAGGAAAAACAGGGGGCAACATTGGAGAGAGAATGTAGAGGAAGGAAAAGAGGAGGAAGGGAATTAGAAGAATGCACCACTTAATGTACTATTATTATTATAATAATAATATTAATAATAATTATTATTATAATTACTAGTATTAATATAATAAAGTTACTATAATTATATTTATTATTATTGTTATTTTTACTATTGTATTATTAATTTAATAAATATAATTATCTTAATTTAATTATTAATTTATTTAATGTTATTACATTTATTGATTTATTTACTTCGAGTCTAAGGATACACCACTTAATGTACAAGAATGCATTATTTAGTGTGGAAAGGATGCACCACTTAGTGTTCAAGGATGCACCACTTTGTGTACACGTACGCATCAATTTGTGTGAAAGGATGCACTACTTTGTGTGTGTGGATGCAACACTTTATGTGCAAAGATGCACAACTGATGATATGTATTTCTTAGAAAAAGATGCATCACAAGGATGCACTATTTAGTATGAAAGGATGTACCACCTAGTATGCTAGGATGCACCACTCAGTGTGCAAAGATGCATTATATAGTGTGAAAAGATGCACCACAAAGTGTGCAAGGCTACATCACTTAGTGTGCAAAGATTACCATTGGATGTGCAAGGATGCACCATTCAATTTATTTAGGATGCACCACTTAATGTGCAATGATGCACCACTTAGTGTATTAAGGATACACCACTCATTGTGTGAGGATGCACCACTTAGTGTGCAAGGAGGCACTACCTAGTGTGCAAGGATGCACCACCTAGTGTGGAAGGATGCATCACTTAATGTATTAAGGATACACCACTCAGCGTGCAAGGATGCACCACTCAGTATGCAAGGATGCACCACTCAGTGTATTAAGAATGCACTACTCAGTGTGCAAGGATGTACTACTTAGTATATAAAAAAGATACATTACTCAGTGTGCAAGGATGCACCACTCAGTGTATTAAAGATTCACCACTTAGTGTATTAAGGATGTATCACTTAGTGTATAAGGATGCGCCCCTTATTGTATTAATGATGCACCACCTAGTGTGTAAGGATGCATCACTCAGTGTTCAAGGACGCACCACTTAGTGTGTTATGGATGCACCACCTAGTGTACCAGGATGCATGACGTAGTGTGCAAGGATGTACCACTCAGTGTAGAAGGATGCATCACCTAGTGTGCAATGATGCACCACATGGTATATTAAGGATGCACACTTGGTGTGCAATGATGCACTACTTAGTGTATTAAAGATGCACCGCTCAGTGTCTAAGGATGCACCACTTAGTGTATTAGGGATGCACCATTTAGTGTGCAAAGATGTATCACACAGTGTGCAAGGATCAGCCACTCAGTGTGCAAGGATGCGCTGCTTAGTGTATTAAGGATGTACCACTTAGTGTGCAAGGATGCACCACTAAGTGTGCAAGGATGCACCATTTAGTTTATTAAGGTTGCACTACTTAGTGTGTAAGGATGCACCACTTAGTGTATTAAGGATGCACCACTCAATGTGCAAGGATATACCACTGAGTGTGCAAGGATGTACTACTTAGTTTATTAAGGTTGCACCACTTAGTTTGCTTAGTGTGCAAGGATGCACCACTCAATGTGCAAGGATACACCGCTCAATGTGCAAGAATGTATCACTTAGTGTATTAAGGATGCACCACTTAGTGTGTAACGATACATCGCTTAGTGTATTAAGGATACACCACTTAAAGTATTAAGGATGCACCACTTAGAGATGCATCATGTCACAGAAAGCGGTGTATCCTTGCAAACTAAGTGATGCTTCCAAGCACACTCAGTGGTGCATCTAAGGACACTAAAATAATCATATAAAATGCATGTCAATATATAAATTTCCAAATATTAGAACATTGCAAAGTCAACAATCAGAATCTTGCAAAGTCAGAATGGTAACAAGTAAAAGTATATAGTATGGATGACACAAGTTGAGTTAATATCCATAACTGAATTAATTACAGTAATGCTGAAGTTAGTGCCTCGAATGAGGAGATTGGAAATTAGAGTTGTAAGAGTAGCAATATTGATGAGTAGCCTTGTTTGAGATGTCTGATTCTGTTTTATATTTTGGGTCTTACAAAATATCTCTAATATCTTGCTCTGGAGCTTCGTTCATGCCTGCCTTTTTGTAATCTTCTTTCAACATATGAACCTTAAACCACCTTATCCAACGTCGATTCATACTTTTATTTTTCATTTTTTTTTTATCAAGCTTAAGGATTGTTGCATATTTTGATCGTTAGTATGTGGCATCTCTAGAGACCTACGTTTAAGAATGATAGTCCATGACGGCGTAGTTGTTTGATCAAGGACTCAACCTCTTAATTTTCACGACTGAATTTCTTAATAAAATGAGGGAACAATAGACTTGGACGTATTACTTGGAACCCATCCCTACACTTGATGATATTATAAGGAAACGTTCAATTGTTCATACTGCATACAAAGTGAAAGAAGTCTTTTTCTTCTAAAATCAATCGGCACTTCCGAGGCCGAGGATACTGCATATAAATGTGTAAGAATGCACAAACATTCACACATTAACTTCTATTAGGTAAAATATAGACCATCTTTCTTCAGAATTAAAAAACTATATCGTTCATGGAAGATTCTTGTAACAGTTAATAATAATTTTTTATTTTAAAAAATATAGATAATAATATATTAATTCTAAGAAATATTAAAAAACAATACATTATCGAACTACCCTTTGTATGCTTTTAGTAAGATTGAAGAGTGTTATTCTTTTGCTTCCTACATCTCTCTTTAATTTTCTTTAAGACAAGATCAAAAGCTGGGGTTTAAGATCTGATTAGGGGTATTGGGTTCCATGTTTGTATTTGTGTCTCTTCATTTAAAAAAAAAAGAGAGGTACCACTTAGGAAAGAAAAAGAGGGTTGTAGGAAATCACCTTTAATTTCCATTGCTTCCTTTTGGGAATGGTGGGAAACGATTGAAAAATCCATGAAACCGAAGTAAAATATATGAAATCATATAATTAGAAGTCATTCAAACACGTGGCTTATTTGGCATGCATTTTGGATCATGAACCAATTCCTTTAAAGTCACTATAAGAGAAAATTTTGGATCTAGCAAACCTGTCATTTTGGATCATGAATTTGTTCTTCTCCAATTCCAAAAGAACAAATTCATAATGAAACATGATAATCATTATTCCTACAAATGAAGAACAACAAATATGTAACAAAAGCAAAAATCAATTCAAAATCCTCAATCTATAAGAAAAGAAGAATCCCTTGTAACAATATATGGTTATTTTTCTGATTAAGTAGGTTTCCAAAGAAAAAGAATAATAAAACCATATCAATAGGATTTCCATTTAATTCATAGAAAATAATTTACCTTAAATAAAATCAACTTTAGGGTTCTTAGGCAGAACTAAAATTGGATAAAATCATATGCATAACTAAATAAACAAGGAACATATCACAACTTTCACTGTTTTCTAGCTGTTTGTAGAATAATCACCTTAAACACAATTAATACTTTTCAACTTTACCCAACATGGATGCGGATCCTTTGTGATGAACACGCTGTGTGATAGGCGTGTGATGACAGACAGCCCCGAAGGCAAAATGATAATTTTCTCCTCATAAAACATGTCAGGTGAGAGCAAAATTATCATTTTACTCTTGGGACTGTTTCTCATCACACGCCCATCACACGGTGTGTTCATCACAGAGGATCCGCATTCACCCAACACACGGGGAATAACCATCTACCTCACAAATCCGGACAGAACAAAGAAAAAAAGACACATAAACCCTAAGAAGTATGCACGTGCCAATCTGTACTATTCATTGTAGTGGGATCTTCTTAAATTGCTTTGTGAGTATGGCACGAGTTAGCAGGAAGAGCTAACTATTGTTTCAAAGTAGGCAAAATTAGTCAAATTTAATATCTACATTCTTTTAGTTGTCTTTAGGTAAGTCTTGACATGTTTAAATTTCCTTTTTTTGCAGATCTGCATAAGCTTAAAATATTGACACCAAGATGTTGTCAATGAGCAATGAAAGTTTCTTCCTGGTTTGTTCTATATCCGATATCCATATGACAGGAATGGAAACTGCCCTCTTTTAACCGTGAACTTATAATCTTATAGTATCTATACTGTCAACATGAGAAACATGCAACTTTTGATAGTAGTCATACAGTTCCAATGGACATATCCTCTTAGTTTTGTTTTGTTTTGTTTTTTTTTTTTTTTACCAAAAAAAAGAAAGATATATCCTATTGGTATTGAGGGTTAGCTTTAAGATTTGCAAATGTTTTAAATAAGGCAAAATACTTTTGCCATTCAGACAAGTTCTGTGCCATATGGCAAAAGACCAAAGGACAACTATTTTAGCCTTCCAACATTTGAAGGCAAATACTCCAGGTTTTGTACTTTTTAGCAAAAAGTAGGGGAAATAGGTTTTTTTATTTTATTTTATTTTTTGTATGGAGGCTAACATGAAAAATATTTTCTTGGTCTAAACAACTTCCAATATTTGAAGGCAAATACTTCAGGTCTTGTAACTTTTTAGCAAAAAGTAGGGGAAATAGGTTTTTTTAATTTATTTTATTTTTTGTTTGGAGGCTAACATGACAACTATTTTCTTGGTCTAAACCTCACTTTACTGTTTTATGTATTGAAACTAGATTCTTAAATCATACATATTATTGATGACCCCATTTTTTGTAAATTCAAATTGGGCCAGTGCTTGTGCGCCACGTGGCACTGATTAGGAAGCCGTACAGGCCAAGTCATAGACATGCAAAGCTTTCCATGAGGTAGGGCTAACCCCCCCTACCGGATCCCGAGGCAAGGGTAAACCCCTGTGCCAGATATAAGGTATACCCCTTTTAAAGGTCAATGAGGTAGGGCTAACCCCCTACCTGATCCTGAGGCAAGGGTAAACCCCTGGGCCAGATATAAGGTAGACCCCTTTCAAAGGTCAATGTAGGGCTAACCCCCTACCGGATCCCAAGGCAAAGGTAAATCCTTGGGCCGGATATAAGGTAGACCCCTTTCAAGGGTCATCAGGTCGGGCTAACTCTCGCCAGATCCCGAGACAGGGTAATACCCCTTCTTAGATATAAGGCCCCTTTTAGGAAGGACCGGCCCTCCCCTCTTAAAAACTAAAGGTGTTGTTCCCTCTCGCCAAGGGGGAGCGGTTTTCCTGAACGACCCAGTATGCAAATGCCCAAGTATTGGAGAGATCTTTGTTTTATCCCGGGGCATAGCTTGAAAGTTAAAATGCACGTGATCCAAGTTCGGGTCTTCCTGTAATATCCCGAAATCTGATTACTGATTTAATTACGCTTAGTGGCATAATTAATTTAGATAATTGGGATAATCCTGCTAATCAGCTAGATTATAAGTTAAATGGAATCTGACCTTAATCCCTAGGTCCGACTTCAGAAAGATTAAGCAAGTCGGGAAATTCGCCCTAACTCGGCAATTCAGGTAATTTCGGGATATTTCGGAATTAAATAAATAAAAGTCGTAATTTGAGTTAGTAGACTCAAATCATCAGTGTTAGCTCTGCTAAGCAAAACCCTATCAAGGTAAGCTTTCGACTTCTGTCGGAAATGTTAGGGACCAAATGCCTAAAATACCCCTGACTTAGTCCAGGCACTATAAATATCAGGACTTAGGATATTTTTTGAAATATCTCAAAATCTAAAACCCTCTTTTCTCTCTCTTCTCTCTCATGGTGGATTGGAGCCAAATGAGGAATCCAAGCCTTCGCGTCGCCATTGTTCGTCGCCGCCGTTACTTCGGCCATTCACCGGCGTCGATCTTAAGTTGAGTATCCTAAATTAGTATGTTGTTTAGTTGTGTTTGTCTATTTTGGAAGCTTGGAGTATGGTTTAGAA